>NDXB01000307.1:8755-19813 GCA_002631895.1 Agapornis roseicollis
GGTGGAAAAAAAAAAAAAAAAAGGACACCACAAAAGTTTATTCTTTACGTAAATACAAAACAGAATATGTAATTAGATTTGCTAGTATAGCTGACAAGTGATCTGCATGTACTTTAAGTGGAGTACATATATCATGTATGCTTGCACTTCAGCTGGAGATTTACAATATCTTAATATTGTATAAGCATCAGTTCTTAGTTCTAAACTGTAAAGCTCTATCCTAATCAAACTTTTACAGAAGATTTTAGTACTCTAAACTTCACAGTATAAACCCTGTGACTTTAAATTACTGAGAGAATATTTGTGTATAAAGCAAGCAACATGCATAAAAGGAAGTAATACATGTCTAAATACACCTGGCATGAAGTTCTGGTACCAGTTTCTTCAAGATGGATCACTGAGCATGTGGAACAATATCTGAACTTCCCTTGCCTGTCAATGGGAGAGTAAAGAGAAGTTCAGAATCTTGATGGTTTGTGAGACAGTGAGGTTTCCATTTCAATAATGTCATTTCCTACCTACCAAATGAAAGTAAAAGGTTAGAAAAGGATTATGAGCTCTATAATGATGGTCTTTCAGGAGAAAACTTTGTCTCATTAGAAAACTCACACAAAAACATGTGAAGTAATGGATCTGAAATTTAAAAATAGACCATATTTATGATTTTTTGAAGGGTAAGTCAATGCTATAATTTTGTTCATGGAATTTTCATACATCAGATTTTCCACATATGACTCTTTTGTTGTTTCCTATCACTTCAAAGATGAAACAGTGCATCTAATAGTTGCTTTGACCCTCACTAGCTAGTGAAAGGATTTTTTTAATTAAGATATTCAGCAGTATGCTTTCTAGCTGTCAGTGTGATAGTGACTTTCTGAAAAAAAATCTTTTGCTTAAGAAGAAATGTAAAAATTCTGGGATTTTTTTTATTATTATTATTCACTAAAAACTCTGTGTCCATATGTATCTGGACAGCAGGTCAATTCTGTTGTAGTCTTTTCCCCCTTTATGCTCTCTGAAACAAATTCACTGTTTTTGCATAGTTGTTAATTACCAAATATATTAAGCTCATATGCCATCCTAAATTTTCTATTAAAATCTTCACAAAGATGTAAAATTACATTAATGAAGAAGTTAATACACACAATTGAGTCCGTTAAATTTACCCTTTTAACCTGTGTAGAAATTAACCTGATTTTTATGGCAATAGTTTTTAAAACCTAGTTGATACATGTAACCTCATTGAAATAGCTGGGGTTTTATGTATTCAACTGATTTATGCTTCTTTTATTGCTGTAATGGTTATTTACATGTTTAAGCCATCATTGGAATATGAAATTTCTATCAGAATTACCTTACTGTCTTCAAAGCATGTAATCCTGAGTGCAGGAATTTGTTTCCTTATCAAGCGTAGGCAGAAATAAAGCGGAAGTTTACAGCCTGCTTCTATATGAAAGGCCATCAGCTCAGTTAAAACAGATGAAAAGATGTCTTAATACACATGGCAGGATTAAATAGGGAAGATAGCTTTCATATGTTGCTCCTCATACTTTAGAGGCATTTTTTTTTTATTTTATCCTTCTTCCTCCTCCCCTCCTTTGCTTTCCCCCTCTCGAATCCTTCCCCTTCCCCCCTCAACAAAAGCCTGGCCTCCAGAAATTCTTGCTCCTCTGAATACTTGGCATTTTTACATTTTTACTCATCTTTTTAGATTCAGATTTTAGGATGTGAGAAAGTTGGCTTTAGTATATTGTCGAGAGTAAAACATTTTAATGTAATTATTGGAAAATGTGATTTACCATTTATGGTAATTTGATGTTTTACCAGTTAGCTGCCCTCACTTTGTGCTTTGGGTAGCTGTACTCATTCTTCAAAAAGGACACAGAACGTTACTGGATGTAGTCACAGCTGTGGAAATACACATGAAACAGTTTTTCAAACTTCTAACACTTTTTCTATGCCTCACTAAAATACAATTACAACTTGGCATATATGCCTGCAGAATTGAGTCTTCTTGAGATGTAATAAACAGGGGGAAATTCTTGTTCAAGTAGGATTTGTCTTTTTTATTTAGTGATGTCACATCACTTTAAACTAGGTTAGTGATCCTGGGAATAGGAAAAGAAAGTTCAGTATGTGTGTGCTTTCTCTTCTGAGTCTACTGAAAATGCTCTCCTAGCAATGTGGGTATTCTCTCTGGTCAGTTCATCAGAAGTAGCTGAGCCAGATATCATAAAACAACTAACCCACATGCACTTGCTAAAACCTCAAGCACATCATACTCATGGTTTAATTAGTTTAATAGTTATTGTTTATTATAGCAATAAAATATGCTATAGCTGTAGTATGTCAATTCAAAACCAGCATTCCTTCTTCATAAGGAACCTGTAAAAAGATAATCAAGCTACTATTCAAGAAATTAGATTATTCTGTTTTGGTGTCAACACGGAGTGCATCCAGAGTCCAGTTGCAGAACCTAACCTGGAGAAAATTGTAATTGAGCTAGCTGATTGCAACTAGATTTTAAATAAAGAATGAAGAGGAGTCCTGTTTTTGCTGAAATTTTGATGGATTGCTGCTTGAACAAATACAGCTGATGTCAATTGTCATTTTTGAACACTATTGAAGCTAAAGGAGGGGTAAGAGCTTGGAGTGAAGTAGAAAGTTTCTACAGTAACCCTCATGAACATATTTGAAAATGTTAGCAGTGAACAACTGGATCAAGAAAGAAATTGTTCCCAGACTAAGTGTTTGCAATTACTAAGGACAGAAATTAAGTCCAAAGAAAAAAATAAGCAAACAAATTTTGAAACTAGTCATATAAAATCAAGAGAGTAGGCCAGAATTAGAACATCGCAACAAAGGGGGAAGGAGCTCAGGAGAGATATATGAATAAGAATCTTATTGATAGGAGATTTTGCACTGCCAATTAAAGTTATTAAATCTGCAACTAGAGAAATCGTGAGAGATGAAAAGCATATTATTGATGTGAGTAAAAATACTTTGAAGGAGATAAAGCGTTAAATAATGATTGTGCAGGTGAAATAAACCATATCCATGAAAATCTGAAGTAACTCCCACAGAAAGGGTCAAAAATAAACCCTTCTAAAGTGGATGATATGCTAGTAGAATTTAAATTGGATTAGGGTTCAGGGACAAGAACTGGACAGTGACCTACAGATAGGGTTTGACTGACAGTGTGAAGTGACTGGAAGTAATGTAGAAATTACCAAACAATTTATGTAGTCTTGTATATTAGCTTGTTAAAAAGCCTCTAGAAAGGGTTTAAGAGAAAATAAAGTGAATAAATAGGATAAGGTATGAAAGGCTCTTAAATGACTGGATGGCAAACCAGCACTAACAACAGTGTAAGAATTTGAGCAACTGTTTTGCTGCTTTAAGTGGTACTTATTCTGGTGGGAAAAAACAGGTATGAGTTTATGCAGAAGGTGTTGAAGAGGCTTCTACCAGAAAAAGAGGCTAGCATAGTTTATCACAATCAGAAGCTATTAACAATTTGCAGGAATAATGCTTAAGTGAACTGTCCAATAGATTGGTGGAGGTTTAGAAAATATTTAAGGATTACAATTCTGTGCCAAGGGAAGGCAATCCTTCACTAGACCTAGAGAAGGAGGTCTAGAGAGGGTAAATATGTATGGAAAAGAAAAAGGGGAAAATCACAGAGAACCTGGCTAAAGGCAGAGAAGACTGGAGTGAAATAAGAAGCAAAAAAGATTACTAGTAAATAGACTAAAGTAGAATATGCGCATGTTTTTATGTAGAAATATATACTTGAATACTGTGGTTATATTGTAAACATTTGGGGGAAAAGGAGTCATTAATGAGAACTCTGATTCATGAATAAATTCTTAGCAACAATCCAACTTCTCCAAAATCAGCGAAGAATTCAGAAGATACTTAGGTGGAATAACT
Organism: Agapornis roseicollis; assembly: GCA_002631895.1. NCBI lineage: Eukaryota > Metazoa > Chordata > Aves > Psittaciformes > Psittacidae > Agapornis > Agapornis roseicollis. The sequence continues at coordinate 12,689 of NDXB01000307.1, forward strand.
GTTGTGGTATATAAGCCTACAGTGGGGAATTCTTTATGCCAAATGGCCAGCATTACTAATCAGAATGTTAATATTTTCCAGGGGAAAGGTTTCTGACAAGTACAGATAGACTGTGAACTTGACATCCCCTGAACATTCATTACCTTTGGTAAAATTTCTCTAATTTTTTATTTTTCTTTTAATTTATTTTAGTATGATGAAAATAATAATTTCAAATGCAATTTATAAAAAATGTTTTAAAACTTCAGCGTAAAAATTAGTAAAAAATGGTTTACCTGCCTGAATAAAAAAGATACATTCAGCTTTTTTGCTATTTAAAATGCATTTATGGTAAAACCCTAAGCTGTCAGTCATTTTTGCTTGGCCTGTGTAAGTAACTATATCTGTTTAGAGAACTATGGACTCTTATTCATCACCCTGCTCACTTCGTGTTTTGTTCACTTTATATTTTGCACAATTTGTCATGACCCTCTTTTTTTTTTCCACTTTTAAAACCTGTGCTCATCAAAGGAAAACTTGCCCCTGTGTATGTGCTTGTGTTTGATGTGCAATCATTGCCAGAGATGCAGATGTAGAAAACATTTAAGAATATATTTCACCTGAAGACTCTAGCTACACACATCTCTACCCATACATAGTCTTACAGACATATAAGTATGCATACTTCTGAAGGAAAATTCACACCTTTTGTATTCAGAGTAAATGTGTATGAAATCCTGTAGGTAAAATCCTGACCCATGAAATCAGTGACATGCTGATTTCAAACTGGTATTTGGCCCTGAGGAACAGTTTGTGTAAATCTAAAGACCTGTGTTAGTTGAATAAAGGCATTCTGTTCCAGTTTAGGATAAAATGCTAGAAGCAACTTTTATTAGTGAATGGAGGGGTAAGAGAATGTAATTGTTTAACCCTAGCAGCAAATAAGTACCACATGGCTGGTCTCTCACCCCTCTTTACTTGGTGGGATGGAGAGAACTGAAATAATGCAAAACCTGTAGGTTCAGATAAGAACAGTTTAATAGCTAAATTAAAGTAAAAAATACTACTACTAATGGTTATGGAATTAAAAAAGGGAGAGAATATAAAACTGAAATGGAAAGGCTAAAAACCAAAACAAAACAAAACAAGCAAAAATAAACACAAGTGATGCACAACACAATTGCTCACCATCTGCTAACTGATACCAGGCCCACCTGAGTGATTTGGGCCTGCTGGGAAACTCTCCTCAGCTTATATACTGAGCATAATGCTCTGTGGTATTGAACACCTCTTTGGCCAATTTGGATCAGGTGTTCAGTGTCTGCTTCCTTCCAGTTTCTTGTGCCTCTCCCCACTGGCAGGGCACGTGAGACTGTAAAGTCCTTGATCAGAATAAGCATTAATTAAATCAACTAAAACATCAGTGAGCTATGATTCAGCACTGTTCTAAGACAAAAGCCAAACCACAGCACTGTACCACCTACTTGGAAAAAAAACAAACAAAACCAACAACAACAAATCCCAACAAAACACTACCCCAGACAAAAAACAGGACACTTAATTTTTATGGTAACAATTTTGGTAATGCCATTGTGATAATATTTAAATGACTATTCAGTAATTGAATATAGCATACTAAAGATGAAGATAAAGCACAAGATTCAAAACCAGGATAATCAAAACCAGTCAAGTAAATCGTCACATACAAGTGGGATAATCTTGCTGAAACAAGGACAGAAGCTGCTCTATTGCTCACTTTCTTTGGAAAGAGATTGTTTCATTCAACAGTACCATAAGAGGAAAACAAAATATTTCAGGGCTGTTAAGTTCTTTTGTGTCCCAGTCCATAAGCACAGAATGCAATCTGAATTTTGTTCTGATAGCTAAGTATTTTTGAGGGTTCTTTAAAGCTAAGTAAATTTAGGAGCTGTAGTAACTTTAGCTTGCATTGAAACAGAAGTCTTTAAGTGCATGTATTCTTTCTGACAACGAGACTTCAGTGCTTTTGAAGGATTTCCTTATTATTTTGATTTAAATGGAATTAATACACTGGCACAGTGTTCAAAGAGGTTACTTTAACAACTTCCACATTTAGAATTTTTTATTTTTTCCAGAAAAAAAACACAGTTAATTTTCTGTTTACCAAACCAGAAGCTATTGATACGTTAGGACACAAAAACCAAATGTCTCCTTCTGGATTCTACTTTTGCATTAACACACTGGCAAAAAGTTCCAGGGTATATTACAAAAGAGGTATTAATTCTTTTGTAATATGGTTAAATATTCTACTAACTGTTTCAGAATTACTTTACCACTGCAAAGAGTTCTCATGAAGAATTTACGTACTTGCCCCTTTAACACAGTGAACAAAGCAAAAATGCCAGCTGTTAGAAATTTACATCAAGTGATATGCAAGGAAATGGGTCTCCAGTTGTGGTAGTTTACAGTGTTAGTAAGGTCAAACTCCTAATTCAAGTCCTGCCAAATTCCATATAAATTGAATGTAACTGCTATGAGAATGAGACAGATTTAACAAATGAGATCAGGATCAAGTGTAATCCCTGGATTTAATTTCACTGTAGGCTATTATTACCCTCTATTTTACTCCCACATTGTCTCATTCATGACTCCTCTCAAAATTATTTGTTTTCCTTAATGTTAATAACCCAGATCACCTCAGTTTGCTGTTAGGAGATACACAGCTCTGCTTCTTAGGTTCTGAAAATTAATTTCTGTTCTGTGTTGGAATAAACCTAAACTTTTTACATATATTTATTAAACAGAATCGCAAAATCACCAGGTTGGAAGGGACCTCCAAGTTCATCAAGTCCAACAGAATCACTCTGAAATACTCATTTAAAAACTGAAAGCTGAACCCATCATTTTCAGTCCCTCCTCTCAAAAAAGCCTTGAAAGACCCTCATCAGTAAAAAGAAAATAGCATTCTGTCAACATGTGATTTATTTGTAAATATTCAAAACCAGCATAGGTACTTCTCTTTAAATGCTACTTTACTCATTTCTCCTTTAAATTCTTAGCCTTGCCCAAACACTTCCTTAATCTCATTTCTTGCTCTAAATCTCACTCCATCTTTTCCATCCTTTTCTTCCCACAACCACACAACCCTATGCCCTTTCTTTTCACTCACGTATTACCCTCTAATCCGCAACATCTTATTTTCATCAAGCACTTGACCTTCCCAAGCCACTGCCATTCCCTGTGTCTTTGGGACTTCCTGTGCAAGTAGAAGGAGAGTGTCAGTCCTTTGAGTGATACAGCTAAGCTCCTACATGGATCAGTTTATCTTTACGGGTTTCTTCCAGAAAATCCTAACAGATTAAAAGATCAAAAGACAGTAATACCTGACAGTTTGTTCTATGCTAGTTCTCCAGTGCTCTATTGAGTTTTGGACTACAGATCCACTACTAGGATGCTGCCAAGAAGAAGACTACAAGATGACAAAATACTTGTGTGTCTGACACCTACCCAAACCCTGCTTTTTAAACTTATGTGACGTGTTTCTGATCAAAATGCTGAATTTACGTTTAGCACAGCATGCTTGCTAGCAATTCTTGGTTTTCTAGATTTTCCAAACCCTGCATTTTCAGTTTTGCTCTGAAATGTAACTGAACATTTGTCAGAGCTGGTATTTGGTGAAAGACAGTAACTGGCTTATCTCAGAAGGCCTTGTCAATGAACCACATCATGGCAGATGGCTACAGAATAGCTCTTTGTGTAGCTAAAACCTTTTACTTTGTTGCATAGGTTTGTATCCTAGCTGAGTGTACTCAGCAGGTCCTGTTTTTTGCAGCATATAGATGGCCTTTTGCCGGTGATTCTCTATTTAATAATGGAGAGTGTCCAGTCTGCAAAACAGAGCAACAATATTAATAGAATAGACCAGTCTAACCATCCATCTTGTATTGGAGAGCTAGTGCCCTGTTCAGGGCAGAACACTGATGGCAGCATATTTTAGTATAATCATTTTTACTTGGTATATTTTAAAAGTTACTTGTGTTTCTTTTCCATCTAATTTCCCCAGTTGCTCATATTGCACATTTGATGACCTTTTGAATTCCATGATTACAGATCTTTCCCATCTGAAATACCCTTTATTCCTTTCATACATTCTTCCTTCTTGTTTTATTAAAAAATGCAAACTATATATATATATATATTTATGCCCTGTTACTGTGTTTCGGCTGTATCTCAACTTCTGTCAGATTCAGTTTACTAATCATACTAATCAGTGGCCTCACGGAGGCTTCAAAGAAAATGACAAAAAATCAGAAAAAATAGGAATTTATGCTATGAATGTGTCAGCTGCCATAAACTAAGAGATACCTTGCTACACAGGTGCCGGTAAGATCCAGCCATTTTTAAAACTGGACTTTAAAAAAACCTTCTTTTGTTAAAATTTTTAATTGCTAATGCATACCTTTGGGATTATTTATTGTGTTGTTTGTTTTGTTTTGTTTGGGGGGGGGGGAATGTTTTGGGATTTGGGGGGGGTTAGTTTTGTTTGGGGGGTTTGTGGTTTTTTTGTGGTGTGTTTTTTCTATAGTTTTATTTTTTGGTTATTAGATTTAGCTTTGAAATAGATGCAGAACCACCAAAATACTGAAAGAAATCTTTTTCTGCCAGATTTTTATCCCAGTCTTGAAAATCTAGCATTTTGTTATTTATGTTACAAATGTAACATAATTGACAAAAAAATGCACTTTGCTGTTAAACTTTCTCTTTCTAAGCATGTTTTCTCTGACTTCCACTAGTAACTCACATTTCATTCTACTTCTTTACAGAGGATTGGCACAAAAATATCTCTCAACCAGACTCTGAAGCCCTAGCCCTGCAATACCAAGAACTTTTTAAAAGGCTAATTCCTTCATTTCTCCAATGTGATAATTGCTTTGCATATTAGAAGATTGCTGCTTTAAATTTACATTTGTATTTTTTTACATCTTATATTTGAAACATGAATTTATAATGGCTCCCTGGGACTCTGCACCATTACGATGAAAGATACAAATGGAATCTAAGACAGACATGTTTAATTAGTGAGCAGAGTTGACATTTTCAGTGTTTAGACTAGATCGAGAAAAAGCCTAGAGCAAACTAATGTTTGGGGTGTTTGGGTTTCTTTGGATTGCAGGCAGAAAATAGTTGACTTAACACAAGGCAAAATGAAATTTCTTTACATTTATAGTGGATAAAAGGATAAATTTAGGATTCAATGCTTAATTACAAATCAAAATGTTCCAAAAATGCTAAGTGGGAGCAAATATTATATTATTTTTGAGTAATGACCAATCATTCTGTAAGCAGCAATGGAAGACCTGCATCTTCATTAATAAAATGGTTAATTCATAATCAACCTCTGTGCAAATCCAAAATTACCTTCTCAAATCTATTTTCTATTTTTCATCAAAATTCCTTGCAAATATTATTATTTTATATTTACAATGTGGGCGGCACAAAATTTACAACATTATGCAAAGCTACATTATAGCAACATTAAACATAAACATAAAGCAACATTATACACAGAGTATTATATTCAGCCATTTAATGAAATTGATTAGTTTTACTTAAGTCAATTGGGACTAACTTCTAGTTAGCTTTGAATTTTTCATGCCCAGCTTCACATCCATTGTTTTGGTTATAACCTTTTAAATACAAGGACTAAGAATCTTGAAAGAGTATTTTTTTTGGGGGGGAGGTTGTGGGTTTTTTTGTTTGTTCTTTTGTTTTGTTTTGTTTTTTTTGTCGTTGTTGTTGTTTTTTAGATTGATTGCTTTTTATAGAAATGCTGATCCCAATCTCCATCAACAGGAAAAGTATAAAAGGACAATATTCCTAAAAATATTCTTAAATTCCTAAATATACATGCCTGTATTTTTCATTCAGAGTAGAAAATGATCTTGGCTATGTGCTCCATGGCATGTTTAAAAAAAACCCAAACCCCAAAAAACAAAACAAACCAAAACCCCCTTATGTTAAATGTATTAACATGTAGATCAATTAGTAAGCCCTTTTTTCTTTTCAGAAACTGTGTTATTTCAAAAAAGGACAGTCTTTAAATTAGAACCAGTATCTTGACCTTTGCCTCCAGGACACTTACCTGAATCTGGTCAACCTTAGTTGGGTACAGTCATCAGTATTTGAAACTTGTTTAGATGTAGCATGTTAACCTCATTTTCTGTTTAATGGGCAAATCATCAGATCTCAAATATAATCATTGTAATTGTTTCTAACCTGGACATTATTCACTGGCTATCAGTACAGAACTTGGGAACTAAACGATTAGCACTACAGTCATGTATTAGTGGTGATAATAAAGTAATGTAAGGTCCTGTTATCCTAGCCCCACTTTTTTCTAATTTTACATATGTTTAGTGTCAGATTTGTGTAGATATTTTTAATAATATCTACAAAACCTATATAAAAAAATCTCAATAGACACTATTTAGAATGAAAGGAAGCCTTATTTTCTGATTTTTTCTAGATAATTGTGCTATTTTTCTTCTCCTTATTTCTCAGCCCACAAGGCTCCTAATCCGTGTATTATCTTCTTTGTTGCTTTGAAGTCTTCAAACTTAGATCAATATACAGCATCACAAAATGCCACAGAATCAGATTCATAAGATGTTATATTCCCTTCAGTGTTGGAAATGACTGTGTGGCATAGAAAGTGGCCAGCCATTTGGGCTGGCAGATTGAATGCATTCATCCGCATCTGCTTCTAGTAGTTCTATATAATATTACTTAGCAATATTCAGATGTGGATGGTCGGGTTTTAGTTTCAACTGCTAGGGACACCTTTTTCTCAACTGACAATACATCTTTCATTCTTTGGAAGTCTGTTATTCTCCGACTCAGTAGAAAGAAACAGGAACAGTTCAATTTCACATAGCCTTCTAATTCAGGGTTAGAGGATGAAAGAGAAGAACCTGCAGAATCTGAGAGCTAGGGCCCTTAGGATTTAGCTAAGGCCAACTTTCTCATCTGTGAAGTTGTGTTTTTCATTATATCTGACATTTTTTGAGGGTGAGTTTTGTTGCAGATTATTAGCCTATGGCACTGGGCTGGGAAGATGAGACTTCACTGAGATATAGAACACATAAAAAAAAAAAAAAAAAAAAAAAA
>NDXB01000307.1:19976-37062 GCA_002631895.1 Agapornis roseicollis
AAAAAAAAAAAAAAAAAAAAAGAAAGAGTGAACAATTGAAATTACAGGGTTATTGGTATCTTGTTGTCAAGGTAGCTTGAGGTTGGTTTTGCACTGAGAGGAATTCAGACTGCTTTTATGTGTGATATTGTGAAATGAATTTAGTGCCCGGTGTGCCCCAATACTAATTATAAAACTTTCTAAAAACAAAGACCAAACCCAAAACAATTCTTTCTAGCTTTCTTTCACTGTTAACTCTTGTCATGTATCTCTGGAACCACTGTGTTTATTTACACAATTTAGGGCTTTATATGTCACTGATTATCGTATGTATCTTACTTTTTCCTGGTTTATGTATATTCCTGGAAGAAACAGAAAAGATAATTTTATATCAGATCATTACTTTAAGGATATTACTTAGGACATTTAAGAGTCAAGTTCCTGAATTCACTGGCATTAGCTTTGGAGGAAGTAAGCCTGTGTCAGCAAAGAAACTAGTAGCTTTCTGGATGATGGCTTGGCTTCGCAAATGAAGATTTGGGAAAGGCTTACCTGTGCTTATTACAAGTGCAATGAGGACTAAAGGGGCAATCCGGTTGGAAATAAGGCTTCATGGTCTTTCAGGATGTTTCTGAACTAGACTCTCATCTCTTGGGTCAGTCTCGAGTGACCAATGCCCTGAACCGCCTCATGCAGGATTGGGTCTGCAGCTTTCATTGCACGTTATCACCTGCCAGTTTGTCCCTCTCCTGTCGCTACAGGGCTTTGCAAGTGTGAGTAAACCCTGCGGGCCTGCCCAGTGGATATTTAGGTGAGGCACAGCATGCACTGAACTGCCCCCACCCTTTACACCTGAGGTTTATCTGCCATGGCCTAGCAAGCTAGGACGGTGACAGCAGAGTCCACAGGTCGCAGGTTCGGTTAGAATGTCCTTCTCTGAGGTGGAAGGCCTTACAAGGCTAGACAAGCTCCATCTGCCCAGCTTTGAAGTTATGAGTTTTCCTTCTCCTAGGATGGTTACACGAAGGCTAGTGAGCAGGACTGATTGATGGTGGCTTGGCTTCACAAACAAAGATTTGGGAAGGGCTTTACCCATGATTACTACAAACACAATGATGATTAAAAGGGCAATGTGGGACAGGCAAATCCGATTGGAAATAAGGCTGCTTGGTCATTCAGGCTGTTTCTGAACAAGACTGTCATCTCCTGGGTCAATTCGAGTGACCAATATTTTGGACAGCCTGCATGCAGGGTGAGCAGGATTACTATTGCAACAGCACTTCATCAGTAAGGTAAAACTAACCTAAACTTTCTGCATAGTCACTATGTAACTAAGCAGGTAACAAACATATCACAGTGATCAAACATTACTAGGCGAATGAAAGAAAGGAAATTTCTAGGAGAATTTAAAGAGAACATTTTGAGCAACCTTGAGACATCTTCATTCAGCCTTCCTCAACCAGTGAGTTGATACCTGCTGTCTGTAGGAGGTCTTCAGTTAACAGGCACAGGAAAGATTTCAAAGTTATAATGACAAATACTGTTTAAAAAAACCAACCAGAGTACAGTCCAACATGCATATATTCAAGGTACTGTGTTAAGACAGGATTATAGGATGGGGATAAATTGTTGGCTAGTAGTTTGCATCAGAAGGCTGTAAATTCAATGTGAGCTAGCAGAAGCATTACCATGAGTGCAGCAGTTATTCTATAACATGTATCAGCAGATGCATAATCAAGACTCAGAAAACATTTTTTTATTCTGCTTGTAATTGTTAAGACCTCACCTACACTGCTATGTCTAATTTCAGTTCCTGCATGTTAAATGAAAAAGTATGGATTGTTAGAAGAATTTTTGCATATTCAAAGATTTGTCTCAAGCCTCTTTAGTTTTCTATTTTTAAATTTGAATGACACAGCTCTCTCATCCCACTCATAGTTGTGTTTTCTGGATTTGTAATCTGTTTTTACCCTCTGAAATAGGTATTTAAGTATGTTTGGGTTGTTGTTTGTGTTTTAATTTATTTATCTATAAGAGGAAAGAAACAATCTATTATCTATGTTAATGCCTATTGAACATAGCATTTTGCCTACAGTAAGAAAAATTCAGATTAGTTACAAGGGGGAAAAAAACCCTTGTAAATGTAGTGATAGTGATGCACAGGAAGAAGTTGCCGGGAGAAATTTTGGAATCCCCATAACTGGAAGTTTTAAGAAAGATAGCCTAGACAAACATCTGTCAAAATTGGTATATTTGATCTTGCCTTGGGACAGAGGATGGATGCAATGACCTCTTGAGATCCCTTCAAGCCCTGTTATGAATCTATAACATACTGTTTAAGGTCCCAAGGCAGAAAAAAACTATCCAAGCACAGAGAATCTGCTACAAATGACCTTTGATATTTTCATTGACAAAATTTGGAAGCAGCCTCAGCCCATACCTAATAATGATGAGATAAAATTATCCAAGTTAACACTACTCTGTATTTTCTTCAATCAGAATCCTATTAAAACACTTTTCTAGGTTAAATCTCTATGTACTTTGAATTAAGACATTTTGTAGGAAATTAAAAAGGTTCTGTGTCTGCAGCATGACTGTCTTAATTTGAAAAGCTAAATAATGTCTTTGTTAACCCATTGACACAGAATTGCCCCTAGTTTTGAGACAAGCTGGTCAAGAGAGCATATTGATTAACTTGACTCAATTTGAAAAATGGTCTTCTAGAGTAAACGAAGAAAACTTGCTTCGGAAAAGACCAGCGTCCTTACTTCATTTCTCCAGAGACAGCTGGAATTAAGAGTTATAAGGATCTGTTCACTAAAGGCAGTCATTTATCTCTGGAGTTCTATAAAGCAGTAGTTTTTAAGCTTTTACAGTTCCACACCCTTGAAAAATTCACTGGAATATGTTGACTCTAGAATGGTGATTGCAAGGTTATTAATCAAAAGTCTGGTATTAAGAGAAGTGCAACAGTAATGGGGTAAAAAAACCACCCTGAGCTCACAAGTGTCTGCACCACAGATCAGAAATACCTACTGTAGACCTGTAGTGTACGTAGAGGTGAAATTGCCTATAACTAGTCATAGGAAAAGAGCAAGATCTTCTGACAACAACCTTGAATATAGCATTTTAGAAGACTCATCACCTTGTAGGTGAGTCTTCTATGGGAAACATTGTTGAACTATAAAGGCAAATAATAAAAGTGAAGAGTTTCATAGAATCACAGGATCTTTCAGATCAGAATACACCCCTGGTGATGTCTAGTCCAACCTCCTGCTAAAAGCAATGTTAACTATGTGAAGTCAGACCAGGTGTCTCAAGGCTTTACCTACTCAAATCCATCTTGGAGACCTCCAAGCACAAGCTCTCAGGGAAATTTCTTCCACTATGTCACTCTCTTCTTTTTTTGTAGGTCTTTACCATCTTCAGACCCCCTCATCCTTTCAAGGGTGAAGGAAGAATTTTTATTTTCTTAGTAACGACAACTAAGAAACAACACCAACAACTGAAGTTCTCAATTTACTTTGGAGAGATTAATCTTCATAACTAATTGTTGTGACTTTAGTCTTTCAACTGTCTTACTTTTGTCTGTGAAAAGGAATGATAATGATTGCTTGCCTTTGACTAGTTAAGAACCTTTGGTGAAATCTGTATTTATGTTAATTAAGATGTTTTTCTTGCAAATAAGGATGTTTTACTGCTGTATAAACAAGCAAACAAAAAAAAAAAAAAAAACAAAAACCCCAAAAAACCTANTGCCTTTGACTAGTTAAGAACCTTTGGTGAAATCTGTATTTATGTTAATTAAGATGTTTTTCTTGCAAATAAGGATGTTTGACTGCTGTATAAACAAGCAAACAAAAAAAAAAAACCAACAAAAACCCCAAACAACCTAACCTTTTTTAGATTTGAAATATTCAAAACTGACAAAGTATTAACTTAATGACTAATTTAATCAAAAAATTCAACTCTCATTGTCTCTTACTGAATTAAAGGACACCGAAGTATCAAAAAGATTAATCTACTATGTTGAAAAAAAGTCTTAAACATTCACCCCACTGAAAAAAAAAAATGTGCTATTGATTTCATTGCTTTCAAACAAATTTCTTCTTTAAGCACAATAGGATAGAAGCATGCAAGAAAATACCAGCTTGCTTTGCATCATTAAAATGGAAAAAGAACAAAGAATTGAGTGCACTCTCCATACATGTAAAAAGGTTTTTTCTAAATAACCAAATTAATTCATCTCAACAAGAAAGCTACAGAGATAAATAGTTACTCTGTCTTCAAAGAAGACAACTTTGCAATAACTAATATTCTTGAAAGAATGCTGATTATAATTCTTTTTCAAAGAGTACAATATAATTTTGGAGAATATTCCTTTTTCTGAGTAATTTACATAAAATATTAATTTCAAGCAAATTAATGAAAGAATCACTCTTTAATTCTGATTCAGTGTTCTTATCAGTCAACAGTTTAAATGAAGATGCTATGAATAAACACATGCAAATCATACACATGCTGCAGAAAAGCAAAACGGTTAATAAATGTGCAGTGAGGGAAGTGTAGTATAAAGTCTGTATATAGCCTGGTATATAGAGAGATCATAGTGTACATACATGGTAGAGAGGTAATCCTTTAAGATGAAAAATACTCATAGACCTATACAAGTGTAAGATGATGCCTGGTGCTCAAGTCTGCTTTGTCTACTATCCTTCCAACTATATATCACCGAAAAACATGAAATGCAAAATTTAATAGATGCCAGCCTGCTGAGCATTGTCCACATATCCAGCATTCATAACAAAAGGAGCTTTGCTGTTTTAGAATCAAGCCTAAAAAAAGAGAATGAAAGGAAACCTATCAGGTATTATAGCTCAGCTAGTAGGTAAGAGGACAAGCTATTCTAAGGAGCATTTCATTTTTCTAAGAATCAGAATCTCTCACTGAAGATGATTAAGGGTTTTAACTGCAGACATACATGGCCTTATTAGTGATTTCTCAAAACTGTTCAGGTTGTGGTTTAGATATTTTCAGATTTGGAAGAACTCTCCCAATTTGTTGTAAGTCACTTGACTGAATTTGTGTCTTCCTATAATGAACAGAGGAAGAAATGTCCTATTTGCTGCCAATCCCGCGCTGGCACTGTGGTCACTGCTGCACAAGTGGTAAAGGACCTTATTTATTCATTGGCAACAGTTTGAAGAAAAACTGTAAACCCCCTTAGGACACTTAACAGGGTTTTTCCATCACATAAAGCATGTTCTGAAAGTAGCAAAACGTTTTCTTGTCAGCTGGAACAGCTTAATTTGTTGTGCCCTAATTCTTCTCCTTAAGCTATGCAAAATTTGCTGCCTTTGATAGCAGTCTCACCTAGCTCTTTAAAAGTAGCTCACAATAAGACTTAAAATGTTCATCTACTTTGTCGTACTACTGCAGTTTATATCCTTCTCTGTAATATATATGAGCTTTTAAGTTATTTATGATAGGCAATGTTACTGAGAAGAATATGAGTCAAAATGGCAGACTTTGATAAATAAAGTAACTTTTTCTCTCTCTTCCAAGAATCGTATGAAGTCATGTCATTGTACTCATTTTGCCAGTGAGAAGAGAGAAAGGCTAAATGACTTTCCTAAGGAGAACTTTGTAGAGTATATAACATCAACTAGACTGTGATTTTGCATTACACTTACACTTACATATGTGACTAACTCCATCACAATAAAATGAGGCATTTGCAAGCACATTCAGTGCCCTTAAATATTAAGTTTTATTTATTTTGATCTCTAATGATAACTTGAAAAGTAATAATGAATAGCAGAGGACAACCTGCCACAATCCCCTCAATTTACACTTTTATTTCCCTGTCTACTATTTCTGTCTTTGTCCTCAGACTGAATGTAGGAAAATGGCCAATCTTTGGGAGCTGTGAGAGTTTCTCTCATCTAATAAACAGACAAATTAAAGGGAAGCACACTTAAATCTTGCAGTTCTTAAGGTTTACACAATTATATATTTTAACATCTCTGTAAATAAGCTTTAAGATACACAAATGTGTGTGTGTTTACCCTCTTTTTCTTTTCCCTTCTGCCTCTCCTTTGGAATCAGGGAGACTGATCTGTAGAACATAACAGGCTAAATGATTATCAAATATAACAGTATCAGTGACTATCAATCAGCATTAGGAGACCGTAGTTGAATGAGGCTGCTGATCAGGATAGTAGTCCATGGCTGATTTCATGATTAAGAGGAAAAAAAAAAAAATCAAGAAAAAGACAAGGAGTCTTTATTTCTTCCCTTTGCCTTGAAGTACACTGTTGTTCCAGTCATGCATGACAGACAAAATGATGTCAAAACAACCCTCATTCAGGATCTCTGATCATCTGACAAAGGTTGACATCTGTAGGGTAAGGATTTTCAGGATATTGTCCACTGCAACACTTCTAGGAGCATAAAACACAAGAGAGAAGCTCCATGAGCTCAGACAGCTTCTGCAATCAAATCTTGTAGCTTGATGGATGCATGGCATTTAGATCTATTAATCAGTGACACAATAACAAGGAGGAAAGGTATTAAGATACTTTGTTGTCAAAGCTATACAGAGGTTCCTTTTTTCCTTATTATGACAATATTTAAGAGTCAAACTACAGTGTAACGGAGAAAACACTTGTAGAGGTATAGCCTATCTAAAAAACAAATAAATATTTGTGCTTTTGGCTTACTCAAAGAAAAAGTTTTAAAAACTTTTAAAATGCCTGCAACTTAAAATATCAATCATGAGTCAGGTTGAGGATTTCAGGAAGTCTACTTCCTGACAGCACTTCAGATTTGTTGCTGAAGAGTAGAGGTGGCACCCGCATTTAGACACACAAGCATACCTGTTAGCTGGGGTAAATATTTTGGGTAATTTGTCTTAAATTCTGAAGCTCATAAATTGCAAGGTTAACCTACAGCTCTTTAGACCTAAGTATCAATCAGTGTACACTGGGATGTACATCTGGAGCAGTTATTCTTTGTCACAGACAATAGCTGGGTACTTTCTGATAGGTGCAAATGATAGGCATTTTTCCTCTTGAAAAAATGATTACCTCTCTAGCATGTTATGTACATTATGATCTCTCTGTACACTGCTATATATTTCTGCTTCCTGGAAGAAATGTAGTGAGGGGTTTAAGTTGTATGAGTATCATTCTCTTACCATTCCAACACAAAACCTGGAAAATGAGAGAAGAAGAAAATGAGGAACACATTATATGTTTGGTTTTTTTGGTTTGTTTTTTTTTTTTTTTACACTTTGCTATTTATCTGTGTTTTGCCAACACTGATAAGAGCAACCAAAATGAATGAAACTCCTTTCTCTTGCCAGCCTAGAACACTGGTGTTTTCTCCTCTCTATCAAACTTGAAATCTTTTCTTTACTTTATATAGTGTGTGTGCAACAAGAAATTTTTATTATCGAACTATTATTATTATAGCAGTACTACATATTAATAGCTAGTTTACTTGCTGTATCTTAAAGCTACATAGGCTTGACTGTGTTTATAACTGTCCAAATATTTACAATTTGAGATTTTATTTTTTCTGTCTCTAAGTAATCACTAAGTTATTAACTAAACGGAGAAGTTAAGTGCTTCTTATAACTTCAGGCAAATTAGAAAAAGACTACTATGTTTTAACATTTGCCGCAAACATAGTAATGAAACTTGATATTGGAATATTCCTTGGAGAAGTCTTGTTCTTTTGCTTAGTTTGAAAAAAGCGATATTGAAGGGATGCTTTTGTATTTTGTAGTGACTGCAAGAAAATAGCTCCTAAAATAAGTATCATACACTCTTGAAATCTTGGCACTTCTCAGCTAAAATTTAAGCTCTTTTGGTCGTTTATCTGCTACTTTATTTTTAAAAAGAAAATAAAACGTCACTGTAGACCTACATGCCTTGGCAGAAAACAGAAACTTGAGAACGTGCTATGTACAAAAGAATAGCAGCCAGTTCTTTTCCGGGCCCTTGTTAATCATATATCCTGAGCTTGGCATTCTCTAAACAGCTGTATATATATATATATATATATATATATATATATATCTATATATATAGGATATCTTCCCCACCCCTCTCACCCACTGTAAACCAATGCAGCACAACTGTCGCCTGCATTGGGACAGCACTGGCAAATCTGCATCGCTGCTGATAAGGTGGATGCATCTCAGGATCCCCTGCAAATTCAGCTGCNAACAGCTGTAATATATATATATATATATATATATATATATACCTATATATATAGGGTATCTTCCCCACCCCTGTCACCCACTGTAAACCAATGCAGCACAACTGTGGCCTGCATTGGGACAGCACTGGCAAATCTGCATCGCTGCTGATAAGGTGGATGCATCTCAGGATCCCCTGCAAATTCAGCTGCGCATGCTGCCAGTCTCACAAACACATCCTGTATAAAGATGGGAACTGCAGAAAAGCAGAATCCTTGCACAAGTTTTCTTTTTCTGAGAAGCAGTCTCTTAGAAAACAAACCCTTTCATTTGGCTGAAGTTTAATTGTACTCCTAAACCAAAGTCTAGCACTGGAAAGATGAAGGTTATCTATTTCCTTCCAACATAATTCTTGTGCTGTATACAGTACGGTAATATTGTTTGTTGATTTAGTGTGGGGAAAAAATAAAAACAATTCAGAAGGAAGGATAATTGGTAGTCTGCATTAACATATTAAAAAAACCCTCCAATATTTATTGGATTTGACTGTCAAGAAATAGAGTTCTCTCTTCCCTGTCTTTTGGCCCTGAAGCTATAGGTGATCATGTAGTCTGAAGTTTACCAACCAATAACTAAGATTAAATGACTCAACAATCCAAGACATAAGAGAAACAGGTGTCAGTTTTTCTCATCATTAATAGTAGTCCATTGTTTTATCAGTGACATAAAAGAAATTAGTACAATGAGTACAATTTCTATACACCTGAGAGATTAACCACTTACTAGATTGAAAGTTTCTTAAATTGGCTTATTTGCTATCACGAAGGATGTGAAATAAATAGCGATGTTATTTGCCTTTTACTCCAGAACAAATAATAGAAAATCTTTAAGTATAAATGTCTGCTGCAGTTCTGATATACTGTATCTACATGAATATACAAAAGCACACATGAAACTATTGTTATGGCAATGATGAATATAAAGCCTTGCAACACCCTGAAGCTCAGAAATGGGAAAACCTAAAGATTACAGTGTTGGTGAGAGCCATGCACAGGAATCAACTCCTGAAAAAGGAATGTTTTACTACTACATAGTTCTGTTTTCCTCTGTCACCTAAAGGTATAAAGTTTGGTTTATTGCAATTACATTTCAGCTGAGAAGTTTAAAGTTCTGTGCAGCTTCCATTTGAAATAGAACATATAACGTGCTAAAGACAAGGAATTATTCAAGGCAAGACTCTCAATTCATGTTTTTCAGGAACTCCATTTTATCCTAACTCATATGGGAAATTTACAAAGAAGATGCAAGTGGGAAATTAAGGCAATGCGGATGGACTATAGAACTGTGGACAACAACTACCTAGTTAAGGAATCTTAACGCAAATAGAAAACAAGTTTTCTATTTCAAAATACTATTTCTGTAATTCATTGTTCATATATCAAAACTCATGCATATTATACAACCTTGCAGATGTTTATTCACTGTGGAAAATAATTTTTCTGTGTGTTCTATGTACATGGGTGTGTATTGTTAAAGAAACAAATTCAAAACACAGTAATTCAGCATCTCACTTAAAGCATTCAGTGTTCACTTCTGCACTCCCTTTGGAGTCCAGAAACAATAATGCCTCTGTGTCTACAAATCACACAACAGAGGCAGAACTATGAAGAAGTGCAGATGATGAAAAACTAGAATTCCCATTTTGCAATTCAGCCTGTGTTCCATATTCTCTTTTTATTTGACCTTGCTTCAATAATTAATGTGCAACTGGCAAGGAGATATCTAAGGAAACAAACTCAACATAATACAATTATGGAAAAATCACTATTCAAACATAATATGCTTTCCTTACAAAACATGGAATAGTTGGCAATGTTGTAATAACGTCAACTAATTGGTCATGATGATGGGTTTGTTGACATTACCTCTAATGTTTTGCCTGTGTTTGGGTTTTGGGTTGGGTTGTTGTGGTTTGTTTTTGTTTTTTGTTTTTTGTTTGGGTTTTTTTTTTTTGGGAAGGGGGATTTTTCATTGCTTAGTCAAATAATTAATATGAAATTTCTCCAATTGGTTGGAAAACTGTTGGTGCTTCATTTTGTATTTCCTAAATAATGCAGAGATTAGTAAATGTGGGGCTGAATATTATTATGTCATCTTCATCTGGCTTAACAGAGTCTGATTACCTTGATGACTAGATTTGTGTTCTTATATCCAAGGAGCACTGCTGAGACAACAGGGCAGACACAGAGCCCACAACACAAAGATACCTTCTGGAGGAAAACATAAATGGTTGTTATGAGAGCTAAACTATAAAAAGGCTGAGTGAAATATGGCATCACTAAAATGCATAACAAAACTCTGTGACTTCCATGCTGCCAGAATTTCATTCTAATTCAGCAGAAGTTTCTAGGATGAGAGAAAAGGTCAGATACACAAACCTGAATAGAACATGAAATAATATATTTTAATCAAGGCTTACTTTTATTGACCTGATATTTTCTAAATTTTAATATGGACATAACTCTTGTCCTTGTAGTCAGAAAATTTCCTTTGAAATAAGATTTAGAAACTGTTGATAGTATGAGGTTCAAAAAGGTAAAGTACTGGGTCCTACACTTGGTTCACAACCACCCCACGTGATCCTCCAGGCTTGGGGAAGAGTGGCTGAAAAGCTGTTCAGCTGAAAAGGACCTGGGGGTACTGATTGGTGGCTGAACATGAGCTAGCTTGTGTTCAGGCAGCCAAGAAGGCTAGTGGAATTCTGGACTGTAGCAGCTATAGCATAGCCAGCAGGACCAGAGCAGTGGTCATCACCCTGTACTCGGCACTGGTGAGGCTGCACCTTGAGTCACTTATTCAGTTCTTGGCCCATCACCACAAGAGAGACATTGAAGTGCTGGAGTGGGTCCAGAGAAGGACAACAGAGCTGGTGCTTGGCCTGGAGCACAAGTGTGATGAGGGATGGCTAGAGGGACCTGGGGTTGTTTAGTCTGAAGAAAAGAAGAGGACCATATCACTCTCTACAACTACCTGAAAGGAAGTTGCAATGATGTGGGGGTTGGTCTCTACTCCCAGGTAACAAGCAATAGGCCCTCTGCACTAAAGGAGGCTTAGATTGGATATTAAAAAAATTTCTTGACAGAGAGGGTAATCAGGATTGGAACAGGCTGCCCAGGGAAGTGGTGGAATCACCATTCCTGGAAGTGTTCAAAACCATATGATGGTTTAGTGATATGGTGCAGTGGCGGTTTTGGCAGTCCTGAGGTAATGGTTGGATTTGATGATCTTAAAGGCCTTTTCCAAACTAGTTGATTTTACGGTTCTTTCTATAAATAATCAAACATAATATCTGAATCTGTGAAAAATTAAGATGAAAGCTGTGTAAGACAACTTTGAAATACTTCCAAATGGATGTCTAAAGTTAGAGGCAAAATTTTCACTTTAAGGGCCTCAATCCTGAACTTCTGACATCAAATAGAGGTAACAAAAAATCCCCTTAAATATATATTGTGACTCGTCATTTTTCAGTTGGTCTTTCTAGCACATGGCACAAGATTGAATACTCAAAGAACAGGTGGCTACTGGATTAATCTACCATTCGCTTTTCTGTAAATGAACCTCAGTGATAATGTCTGCTTTAAGAGTTCGCTGAGATGAACTTGATGTTTTCCAGAAGGTTACAGTTGGCTTAATATCACTATTGCCTTTCTAATCTAATGGAGAAAACCAGAAGTTTGTCTCTTGCTTTAAAGCAAGTAAATCATTGTTATGGAATATATTGCAGTGTTTTCTTAATGTTATCTTCTTCGTTTTCTCTAACAAAACTAAGTTGCAAATCAGTTATTTGGGAGTAGAATAAAATACCAACACCATAAGAGGCATTGCAATGTTGCTAGTGTATTACTAGACAGTTATTGGACCATTCAGTCTTCCTATTCTTAATGGACTAATTCAGATATATCTTCACAGACAGGTTACATTGGTTCTATTGGCATTTGTCATTTTATTTTGTGACATTGCTACAACAAACTTTACAGTACAAGCTCTTCAAAGTACATAAGACTTTTGCTTGTGTGTTTCTTGCTCTTTATCTGGAGTGAGTACTTTTAATCATAAGCCCAAATACTCCCATTAGGCGTATGGTTATAAGTGAGTCTAAAATGATTTTTTTGCAAATGATCACAAGAGCATGTCAGTGACTTACTTGCCCATAGGAAAGTCAAAGTCAAATTAATCCTAAAATGGAATCCAGCAGAGCTGAAGGAATTGAAATATTCAGAGTGAGATCTACAAATCCCCATCTCATTTTCATGAGTATTATGAAGATTTGTTTGACCCTTACTGAAGTATTTCCTGACAGTATTTTATACTGCAGAACACTTTGGGGGTCTCATCTGCTCTGCTGCTGCTCAGAGCATGATGAATAGAACCAGCCTTTGTAAATCTTAGAGTTTTGTAGTTGTGTGTTAATAAACACTTGTCTTCCTGCCATAAGTGACATCACTACACCATATTAATTACCCTTTTCCATAGGTATTTGTTCTGCCAGTTTCTTTTCAATCTGTTCATAATTTCTGTTTATGTATAGGTAAAGAGAATTTGAACTGAATATGTATTTCTAAAAATTATTGAATTCTTAAGAACTATTCCAATCTTTTATTCATCAGGTGACTTCCAAATTTGCATGTCTCTTCTTTGAGATTTGCTTACCAAAGCCCTTTCCAGAGTCAATCTGGGATCTTCCTGTATGAGACGTTCTTTTTTGTATGTGAAAGAAAAGGGACTTTTTGGTGCTTTTCTTGCTTATTTTCTGATAATTACCACCTAAAGTTATTGTAAAACACAGCTGATGACTACTGGCAATTCTTGTTCCATAGGCTGGTTTTCCAATAATGCTTAAACTTAGTTCTTGGATTCTTAATTTTTTATGGAATAAAATATTGCTGGTGTTTTCTACTTACAAAATAGCAAAATATGCCAGGATGTTAAAACATTTAGTCAGTCAGAACAGAGTAATAATAGGCTCTTTTATGAAATTTTCTTAGAAGCAAATGCTACTGACACAGAGTCACTTCCAGCCTCTCATTGTGTCTAATTTTCACTTTTATTTGATCATTATTACTGTGGCATCTGAGAAACAGCCAACAACCAAAAAAACTCCAAAATAAGAATACTGTAGCATCTCCCCCTCTTCTGACCTTCCCAATGTTTCTGTTGCTTAATTAAATTTATGGAAAGTTTTCTGGGATGAGTGGCAGGAGCATACTAAGAGAAAGGCAAGTTGTAAATGAAATCCTACAATCAGTTCTGAGCTTAAATGTTGTTCTCACCTCTGAAGAACTTCTACAAAGTTGTTTTTCCACAAAAGGTGTGTCCCTTAAACCCCAGCTTATTAAGAAACATAATTTTATTGCTACAGCTATAAACTTGAATTCAGCTGAAGCGTGTAAAGAAATGCAACATTTCCCTCTCTTACAGAATATTTAGTACCTCTTCAAATTCCTAATTTATGCTGTTCCTTCTTTACTAACATTTACCTACGCTGATTTACAGCTTCAAACTATAAATTTCATTATGATACATTGCAAGCAATAAGGACCCCCTGCAGAAGATGATAAAATCTTTGTTCTTCACACAAGCTGATATTTAAACACTGCTGCAAAAAATCTCTTCAGGTTCTATGACATTTTAGTACTTCACACATCACTTGAACATGGACTGGAAGTAGGTCAGGCTTTTGTAATCTCATTTCTTCAGATTGGGTTTGATTACAACAGAATTTCACAAGAAGAGGGTTTCTACAGAAGCAAGGCAACTTTTAACTCAGAGACATGTAACATAGAAAAATTGGGCATTCCACTTTATTTTTCATAAAATGTGCATGGGACTTCAGGCCTTCTGTGCTGCTACACAGCTGAAATACACTTGTTTTGCACAATTGTTATGTATTGGCAATATCTGTAAAATACTTGGATAAATTATTTTAAGAGGGCATTTTTCAGGGAGCATTGAACAAGGCATTCAAGGTATTAAACAGGGGCCTCTTACACATCTACACACAAGGTGCTGATGATTCTATCCACATTCTTCAACACTTATATTACATTTTTCCTCTCAAAATACCTTAGTTTTGGTTACAACTAACCCTGCCAAATTACCATCACAGGTATCATTTCATAGATAAGGAAACTAGTTCAACAAAGCCCAATTTGTCTGATACCACAAAATTTGTAAACAGGCAGCCCTACTGAAAACTCAACAGGGTAGTAGCTGGTTAACCTCAAGAAAGTGATGTCAATTCTGAGAAGAGAGAAAGGTCTTGCTTTTTTGTTAAGGTTAGCAAAAATTCTATAGCAAGGCCAAAGAGAGCTGTGTGAATTACTTTGTTGAGATGCAGCGGAAGGATTCACTGGGTGATATGCTGACATGAATTACACTTCATTCTGTTACCAGTGTAGACCATAAGGACCTATACACACTACATCTGGATTTACAGAACAAATTAATGCACTATCTTGCAGCATCTCAAAAAAGGAATAAACCTTTCAGATGTCTTACAGAAGGCTGACACAATTGTTGTGCTAGTGTTGCTGGAGAAGAGAAGCAGAAGGTAAAATTAAAAAGGAAGAAATGTGGAGGGTTTTGAGCTGGTTTCTCCGCTAATCAAAGGTGACATCAGACCAAGTTTGGGCATGATTTTAAAGCAGTTTGTTTAACTGGTGCTGGTGACACTGCACCGTGCATTACCTGAGTGGAAGGTTTTCATTCCATGCTCCTCCGTACTTGCAGCAGCATTATGAGACTATAGTCTGTTAAGGCTAAACTCTGTTTTACTGTTTTTTATTCACAAACAAAGGACTTTTTGTAGTAGTTAAGGTCTTTTGCAAAGATCATAAGCAACTGCTTATTGCTAATTTTAAAAGCAGTTACTTATAAATGCCTATCATGCAGTGTATGTGCTCCATTGTGCACTTTGCTTATGTTGATATTGCTGTTTCTGTTTTTATTTCAGCTGAGTAAGAGAAGTCTACCAAAAATCTGCTTTCTAATCAGGAAGATGACCAAGGATATTTAGGCGTATAAATCTCAGAACTGATTAAGGTATGCAGTAATCCACCTACAATCTCTTGTGATTTTACTGTGTGAATTTCCTGATCCTTGCAAATGTAAAAACCTACAGTTAACTAACTATTCACATGGAGACAAAACTCATTTTCTTTGGTGTGTTTCTAAGTAATGTATTGAATCTGAAGCTTTAGAAACATGGGCCTTTATGAAGCATTTTCAGATTTTAGAGTTTATGTTTTTAAAGCTAATTAGGGGATTTTGGTGCCAAATTCTCATTTAAAACCATTTACTTGTTTTGAAAAAGCTAATCTTCAACAACTATTTATTTTAATATTTGAAATAAGTAATCAGCAAAACAAGTACTCAATAATTTTCATGAAAGTTATGTCTACTAATATATGTTTTCTATAGAAATAGAACAATATTGCTGTGACAAAACATTGGTATTTTATTTGCTATAGTTAAAAATAATCTTATCAGAACTGAGATTGTCATATTTTACTGCTTATTTTCCAGTGTAGGTTAGCACTTTAAGATAGACATTGCTGACATTAAAGCTAGTATCATGACTGGGGTAATATTATCTCAAATATACCTGGTTACAGAATAACGGTCTGCGGCCTTGCTGACCTCTGTGACAAATAAGACTTCTACATTTCATGTATTGAAAGGTAGAATCTTAAGTTAAATAGGGCAAAATTGTTAAGAAATTCCTTCATAAATGTTAGGGTAATAGAATCAAAGTAAATTTTAGAATCAGTTGGGTTTTACTATCGGAATAAACGCCTGCATCATAATGTACAATTTTAAGGAAAACCTGTATGCATGTCCTTTGATGGATAGATCTCAGGTTGGGTCTTGAGTTTACCACTATGACTATTTTGATTCCCTACCCCAAAAAATTAAAAATGGTCCCAATTCTAATGTAATTCATTATATTAAGTTCTTTTAATTCCTAAAAAACAGATTGTCAATTTTTTTTAGGGAAGTGATATGATGCTAATACAGATCTTGACGCTTATTAAAAATATTTCTTTTTAGTTATTCCTTTATGTCTAAAAGCATGCAGGTTTTATTAAAATACTGAAAGGAATACAGAATCCATATTACATGTCATGTCCTGCTGTGGCCTTACTTTGCCAAAGAAATGTAGCAAAAATGTGCTGGTAGTATCCTTTGTCTTCATTATAAGAATCTGTGTTACAACATTCTTTCTGATGCAAGGCCATTTACCTTGACTCCCAACTACATTTAATCTCATTACATTCACTGTCATTATAGCAACATCTTTATTCCACTTGAAAGACTTTAAAGCTCTGGAGGATGATATTACAGTAAGGCCAGAATATGCTTTATTGAATAGGGTCCCGTGTAAATTCCAGATATGATCATGCCATCCATTTTTATGAGCCTGCTCACATGATTCTGGGTTAATGCAGCAATTGTGATTCTTCCAGTTAAATGTGGGGATGGGAAATCAGACGATGAATGAGCATCTTAAATATTATGATATTGAAAGGACCAAAAAGAAAAAATGTATTAAAAGATCTTAATATAGATCTTGACTTCAAAAAGAGCTACTGTACTTTTCTCACAAAAGTAATGAAAACGTATAAATACAAATGCTAATATTAGAAATAAGAGTAAATTAATTCCAAGACAGGAAATGACATCACTGTAACTTACCCTCAATATAGAACTCAGTATTTCAAGGATCATATTGGTTTTCTGTAATATTAATAACAAATTCTATAGCTCTGACTTGAATAAGCTCTAATAATTAAAGGAAAAAAAAAAAAAAAAAAAAAAAATAAAGTTTAAGCTACTTGT
>NDXB01000308.1:0-55609 GCA_002631895.1 Agapornis roseicollis
AAAACAACAAAGGGCAAAAAAAAAAAAACAGAAAGAGAAAAAAGAATATATTATCCTAACATAAAAGCATGTAAGTCAGAATCATTGCACAAAACAGTTTAAGAACTGAAGGAATTAAAGAATTGAAAGATAAACTAAATGAAAAAAAATATTTTCAATGTAATTGGGATATGTATCACAGAGTCACAGAGTGCTTTGGGTTGGAAGGGACCTTAAAGCTCATCCAGTTCTGACCCTCTTCCATGGGCAGGAACACCTTCCACTAGACCACGTTGCTCCAAGCCCCGTTCAGCCTGGCCCTGAACACTGCCAGGGATCAGGCAACCACAGCTTCTCTGGGCAATGTATGTACACATAACTGAGCTGTATATATATAAACAAATATATGCCTGTATAATAAACACATCTGAAAACGAAGGCCCTCAAACTTACCTATCAGACTGCTGGATTAACCAGCACAGCTCAGATACTGACTGTCGTACCAGTGCTGCTCTTACAGCGAAAGTTACAGGCTGGGGAAGTGTGTTGCATATGTGAGCCATTTCCTTCACCATCACCCAGTCATAGCCTGCAGTAAACACCATCTCATTAAAAAGAATTCTTCACAAATACAGTCTGTATCAAAATAAGAACACAAAATGGTTTGGTTGGAAGACAAAATAAAAGCAAATAAGGGTTTTGTGAAAAATCACAGAATTCTAAAATGAAATGGCTCGATGATTATGAGTAAGAACTGTCATTGTCTCAGTGAAGAACATTAGTACTGAAGTGGAAAACTAAACTTATTTTGAAAATCTTAATTTCCAGAATACAGAATGTGGAATCTTTTATAAGGTACATCTTATTATCTTTTATGAGATGGCAGATAGCTTATTTTGAATCAATTATGAAATTAATTTGGAGAAAACAGACTATGCAGTGTCAGCATTAAATTTTCTATCTTTACCTTTATTGTGCTTGTCAGGGTGCCAGCCGGTTGTCCACCCTAGTGATAAGGTCACATTTGGGAAAAATGAGGTGACAGTGCCAAGGAACCCTTTTGCATCCACTACAGAGCTACTGCCATTAGGTCCTGGTAGGATGTCTGCATTGATCCAAATGGGTCGTGTCAAGCGGTGCTTCACGTGTTCAAGAAGTTCCAAGGAAGGCCGTACGGCTTCTAGGCTGTACCAGTAACACATAGGTGAGATGAGACACTTCACTTGGACTGAGGATGGGAAATGTACAGTGTGTACACCACATGGACACGTCAATGAAGCTGTGCCTGTCAGTCTGAGGACGCTTTCTACCATCAGGTGACCACCACTGCTGGTAAAAAGTACTGGAAATTTCTCATCTCCCTGCTTCCTGGTATGAATTTTTACCATATAACTTGTAACTTGTTAAGACTTGGATGATATTGAATGCTTGTAAAGGATTTAATCCAGGGAGACACTGGATTTGTTTAGATGAGATCACTGGGCTGAAGATAGTATTCATAGTATTACGTGAAAACTAATATTTGTGGGTTTCTAATCTGGAAAATTAGAAATGCATGAATTTAAATATATTTATCCTATTGAAGTTTATACGCTGTTCAAAGGGTAAACATAATCGCTCCCAACCCTAACAGCACTTTGAGTGTTAAAGCTTTTATCACTATTTCAAATCCAGTCAACAGTCTGAAAGTTACCTTCACATCTGCACAAGATGATGCACCTACACTAGGAGAATAAAAGGTCAAACCCTCAACATTTTCTGATAATTTTAGCCGAGTGAAAGGGCACCCATCTGAACCTTTTGTCCCCAGTAGGGCTTGTTCCCACAGCTCAACAGCCTGGCATAATAGCTGCAGCATGAACAAGTCTGCCCATTAGCTGTTCATCCTACAGGTAGTTACTAAGTACGAACAAGATGTAGTTGCTTGAGCAACCAATGCAGCACCACTTGTAAGCATTTAACAAGGTAACTTAAGTCACCTGTTCTCACTCATCTCTCAAATCAAAAGCGTAACTACAAGGCAAACAATAACCTTTCTCTGTCCTACTAAAACTTTCAAAACCAGCAGTATTGGGGATGGAAAGGAAAAGTGGGAAAACAGGGAAAGGGTATGAATGCAAACAAAACACGTAATTTTCTCTCAAGCAGATTAATTAATGCTTTGTGTAACATTCAGGAATTTAAAATCATTATGGCCAGAGTTGTGATTTCCTTAATAACAGCAAAGACCTGTGTTTTCTCCCAGGAGCTGTGCAAACTCTGAATGAGCCATCTTCCAGCTTTTTCCTCTAAATCTTGCAGACCTGACAGAGAGCTGAGCCAACAGAAAGTTCTTCAAGTTGCTCTGCAGAGTTAGTTAGTTCCACATCCTAAACTGGTCCCCCTGGGTGTCACAGGAGCACCAGGAAAAGGAAGGGGATGAGAAGGCACAGTGAAGAACGCCTGTTTGGACAGCACAGATGATGGTTAACTGCTTCCCTATATTCCCAGTTTCAAAGAAATGCCATCCAAAAGAACATCACTCATTTGGCTACAACTGCAGGGTGTGCTTTTATTTTTTATATGCTTCTATATAATAGACTTCTATAATGCAACAGGATCATAAAAGCTCCTTGTGAAAAGTGGTAGATCATTTTAAAATCAATTTAAACAATACATAAAATGAAAAGAAATACATAAAATGAAAAGAAAAAAAAACCAAAACAACAAAAACCCAACAAAACCCAACCAAACCCTAACAAATACTCACAAATAAATGTCCTTTTCCTTCTCTGTCCTGGCATATATTTACAGATTCTGTAACAATAAAAGGATTTAATCTGCCCACATATTTTGGATTTTCATGAACTTTTATGTGAAAACTGTGACTGCATTTCACAGAACAACAGGTAAAAATCACATTTTACAACTGTCTAGCATTTTGGTTTGCATTTCTATAGCATACTTAGGCACTGATGAAGCTCTTTCTAATGTGGAGGTGGGTTCTCCATCTGCTGCAAAAATGTATGTTGTACATGCAAATTCAGACAAAGCTAAAGTCAGGGCTTTCAGGTGTCTGAAAAATCTCAGCTCACTTTGAACCCCATTTCAAGCTTTTCAAAGAAGTATGCTGGGTTTTCATGTGTATCTTCCGTTACATGCAATGAAGCAGCTAATGGTTATACTTTTTAAATGAACCCCTGAAAAATTTAATACATAAGACAGGCCAAAGAAACTGAATTTACTTCAACATACATGCACCCTACCACACGAAAAGCAAGAATAATTTTCTGTATTAGAAACCATGCTGAAGATCTAATCTAATACCATATTTTTATGTGTTACAAGATCAGATATTAAAAGGAGCATACCTAATTCTGGAATTGAAATTATTAGTATTGGGGTTAATCAGAAAACAGAATTCCTCTCCTTTGGGGAGGGAAAAATAAAAAGCTCTGGGAAGATACAGATATTCATGCTAGTATGGGATGATGTTTCTAAATTATGATGAGCTTGAGTACACCTGGAAGAGATATGGGTTGTCAGAAAGCTTTTCAGAAGCTCCTTGAAAAACCTTGACACTTTCATTCCCTTTCCATGGCAGAGAATGACACCAAGAAAGCAGAAGAGACTTGCGTGCTGCCAAGCAGAGACGCCATCTCTGCCCCATCTGCAGCCTGGGAGATGCTGCTGGACTTCCTGGTCAGAAGGCTGTCTCTCCCAATTTCTTTCCACAAGCAGAAAACGTTCCACAAGCTTTCCAGATAGGTGCCATGATGGGAAAACTCTGCTCACTACCAACTAAGTAATTAATTCACCAAATACGAAATCATTGTTTATAGTTCAAAACATTTCTAAAGCTTTTAATTTTCTGATGCATTTATTAATTCTAACTCTGTTTGATCACTTTCTGTTCAGGAAAAAAAAAATGCATTACACTAAACTGCACCAAAGAAAAACTTTGGTCTAACACCACCAAAAGGACAGCTTGTTCTGCTTGTAAAATTTTCATTAGCAAGAACATAAACAATAAAAAAATCTTTTTCTCCTGAGGTACCTCTTAAAATCCAGCTTGATGCCTTTATCCGTGTTGACAATCTCTTTCAACCATTCCTGCAACGTGTTGTCACTGTCTGTTTCAGGTGGATGAGCCATGATAGGGTCTCCATTTCCTCCCTGGCCACCAGGAAGAACAACATCTGCTTCTATCATGTGAACATCACCTGTTGATATAAAAAACGAATGATATAACAGAGGTAGAAACAGTAATTCCAACTTCTGCTTCAGAGTAACAACTAATTACAAGACAAGTCTTTCTACACTGGGCTGTGTACCTAATTCCACAAAGGTCACCCAGTATATGTTGCTGTCTGTGAAGCTACAAAGACCTTTTCCTAGGTAGCACTTTAGGCTTCTCTAGGTACTTTAGTCACTTAACTCCTCAGAAGTCTAGAAGTACATGAGAAATTATTTTTGTATATTTTGTATATTTGGCCAAGTAATCACTTCCCCCCCTTATACCCCCCGAGGAACACCAAAATGAGTATCCAAAATGTGAATCCACTCTTGCTAAATTTCAAATCTTTCCATCTCTAAAACAGGGCTCTGGAGAAAGGGTGACCAGAAGTTTTTAACACTTTCCTCACTTCATTCTCAAAATTGACCATCTCAGCCAAAACGCCTTGAAAAGGGTCAGCCAGGAAACAGCACCTACTGGGACAATGGTAACTGAAACACAACTGAGCGGAAATCTTAGGACTGCTGCAAGCTCTTGAAAATGGTTTTATATAATGATAAGCTTCTGGGAAGCACCACTGGCTTTGTGGAGAATTCAATAGATGCAGTTACTTAGACTGAAATAATAGTAATTATAAAAAAAGATAATTAAGCAGTCAACAGAAAGCAAATGATGTGTAAAATTACATAAATAACTTATATATTTCCCCAGTATTCAGAGAGATTACATTAAAATTCACTCAATTAAACCGCTTACATGAAACCTGGAATACATTATAATAATCACAAACAAAATGGGGGACGGGAGCAGTAATAAAAGTGTCCTGTTTGAACAACAGTGTATGACAACATTACACAATTTCAAGCCATCCTAAAAAGCCCTAGAAGAAGATCCATCTACACAGGGTCAAAACTACCTGAGAATCACATACTGGTTTGGAGCACTCAGCTCTGCACACATGAAGTAAACCGCATCCTGAGCCTGTATAATGGGATTGGCTTGTTGCACACTGGGTGAACCAGCCCGCACCTTGAACAGGGCTTTCAATCTCCTCATTTACATCTTCTGTCTGCCACAGCAGAGTCACAGAATGTCACTGCAATGGAGAGGGTGCCCTACCATTGAGATCAAACTGGAAAGAATAGGGACACCATGACCACTGCTGCCAGGGCTGCAGCCCTGAGCTCCTGTGCTCTAACCTCAGTGTTAACAAAAACCAGCCCCACCTGCAGAAGCAGATTTTGTGTTCCCTTATGCAAAAATATACTCTGAACACTTGATAGACTGAGATGAGCTCTTAGGCAGAAGTTCTTCCCTGTGAGGGTGGTGAGGCCTGGCACAGGGCGCCCAGAGAAGCTGCGGCTGCGCCATCTCTGGCAGTGCTCAAGGCCAGGTTGGACACAGGGCCTTGGAGCAACCTGGTGTAGTGGAAGGTGTCCCTGCCCATGGCAGGGGCTGGAACTGGATGAGCTTTAAGGTCCCTTCCAACCCAAACCAGTCTGGGATCCTATGGATACCGTGGGTAAGTTTCGTACAAGTGAATGAGACCGGAAGTCTCCGCAGCCATGACTCTGCTTTGCCGGCCTTGTTCCGCAGAAGGTCCGACCCGAGAGAAGGGCTGCAAACCGCCGGTCCCTTCGCAGCTGAGAGAGGCTTTCTGACGGAGGGACCACCTCCAAGCCTGTCCTGCAACCGAAGGCGCAGAAAGCGACGCTGAGATGGGTCTCGCCGGGCACCGCAAAGCGGGCCGGGCGGGGCGAGGCGGGGCAGGGCAGGAACGCCGTTGTTGCACTTACTTCTCGCGGCCTCCCTGGCTCGCGCCTTGCTGTTGGCGGCGTGGAACCAGCGGACGGCGGCAGCGTCTCTGGCTTCGATGCGCTGCGACCTCAGAAAGTGATCCACCGCCTGTTCGGTCCAGGGACCTGCGGCACCGCCGGAGGCCAGAGAATTCCCTCAGCACCGCCGGGGGAGTAAGGCACCGGCCCCTCAGTACCGCAAATCGGGCAGCCCGGCCCCAGCACCCGCCGCGGCACCCCCAGCACCGCAGCTCTTACCCTGCCCCTCGTCCGCCATGGCCCCGCCAGGACCACTCTGACCGGTGGCGGCGGCGCTGGCTACGGACCTGGAGAACGGTTCCTCAGGAAACACGGGAACTGCGGAGTAGAGTCGGGGCAGCGACGTCTGGTGGAGAAAGGGGAAGGCACCACACAAGAGGGACTTGGAGCTGCTGGAGTCCAGAGGAGGCCACAGAGATGCTGCGAGGGCTGGAGCAGCTCTGCTGTGGAGACAGGCTGAGAGAGCTGGGCTGGTTCAGCCTGGAGAAGAGAAGGCTCCTTAAGGGGAGACCTTAGAGCAGCTGCCAGTGCCTGAAGGGGCTACAGGAAACCTTGAGAAGGGCTTTGGACAGGGGCCTGTAGGGACAGGACAAGGGGAATGGCTTTAACCTGACAGAGGGGAGACTGAAATGAGATCTTTGGCAGAAGTTCTTCCTGTGAAGGTGGTAAGGCCCTGGCACAGGGTGCCCAGAGGAGCTGTGGCTGCGTCGTGCTTGGAAGGGATTTTAAAACCTTTCACACTCCCTGCCATGGGCATGGACAACTTAATTGGATGGGCCACAGCACTGCTGCACTGCTTCTGCCGGTGCCAGCAGACCTGCCCTGCTCCTGCTGCCTTATGAATGCGCTTTCCCAGAGGGTGTGAAGTGTTGAAGTAAAGAATGCTTTTACTTCAGCCAAGGGATGCTGGAGCCCTGTTACTGCTGCTGGCGGTGTTACGCGGTTACACTCCACAACTCGTTCAAGTAGCTATGCTTTGTTCAGCGCTGAGGTGCATGGGGATAACTCCCCCAAAGCATGCACACCCCAGTGTCGTTTTCCCTCTACATTTATTCTCTGAAGGTATACATATGCATTAGGTAACTCGATACGCCTACACATACTCAGTAACTATCCCGCTTCCTGTTACAATGAGCCGGAAGGTCCTCTGCATCTGTGCAGTGCTCCCCCTCTGGGCATGGAGGAGGGTCTCGGGATGAAGTAAATGAGTCTTCCTCCTGTGGGTGGGGGTCTTCAAGATGAAGTAAGCAGTCTTCCTCACAGTATACTTTCCACCTTTGGCACAGTTGGGTGCTCCAGTGATCCATAATTAGCTGAAACCAGCCATATGTGTAGCTTTCTAGTTAACTAACAAAGATTTAAGACAGTGTGACCTTCCTGCAAAATTTATTACAGGACGGCAAACAAGGAGTATCCCAAACTAGCAGATGTTTGGGAGGCTCTGCTTCTAAACTAAGTGGTAAGTTGAAGGATGCTGTGAAGCAATTTGTTTTACTGGGGTCACTAAATCACTGAATCCTGTTATCTCAACACAGACTTACAACAAGGCATTGCTCTTCAAAGCTAAAGATATGTTCAAAGACCAGTGTGAAACAATTAACTTGGTTTAGTGGGGCCTGCAGATCTCACAGACTTCTGACATACAAGTTGTTCTCTTCTGCAATTTTACTCTATGTTTTCCAGGCACTAGCCTTTCTGATACCAAGCCCCCTTGTACATTATTTGGAGCCTCTTGTACTACTATCCCCCCCGTACATTGGCTAAACCCCCTGTATCAACAGCACGGCCTCTTGTAGGGTGAGGGAGTCTGGTGGGCTGGAGGCCTTCATCTTTTGGGGTCACAAGCCAGGAGTTGAGGGGCAGTGGGTGCTGGCCTGCTGCCACCACCTGCACCAGCTCCTCCTGGGCCTGCTCCTGCCTTCCAGGAACAGGGGCCAAGGAGTGCACAGGGCCGCCTCTGACATGCAGAGTTCCTCCTCCTGGTCAGAGGCTGCAGGGCTGCTGGGCGAGGCAGGATTGGGCTCAGAAATCACCAGCCTTGAACTGGTGGAGCCGGAACTGCTGCCGAATTGCTGCTGGAGCTGGCTGCAAAGCTGTCGTTGGTCTGTGTTACTGCACTAGAGAGCAACAGCCTCCAGGCCTCCTCACTGCATCGGCACTCAATGATTCTGAGGACGCTATTGACCAGCAGTGCTGTGTGTTCCCCCAGGATGGGCTGCAGCATCTGTGCTAGTCTCCTGCTCTGGACCACAGACACTCAGGGCATGCAGGATGGTGCTCTCAGCAGTCTTTACTATCCACCACTGTGCCCCGTGCATTGCCTGGAACTGCTGGCACAGCCAGGACAGCACAGGACCAAGGAGATGTTCCTCTCTTTGGAACAGTTCTGCCCACACTGCAGGCAGGTTACCCACAGCCTGCGGCCTTGCAGCCTCCTGGTCAGGTGGGGAGTGTCCCTTGAAGAAAAGACAGCAGAGATGCCAGAGGCTAATGGGGGCTGGTTTTAGCCTGGTAGCAAGGATCTCTTCCTTCCTGGCTGCTGGCATGTGGCAGCTCTCTGGCAGGTACTGGCATAGAAACATAGATTAGGGTTAGGAAGGACCTTAAGATCCTCAAGTTCCAACCCCCTGCCATGGGCAGGGACACCTCACACTAAACCATGTCACCCAAGGCTCTGCCCAACCTGGCCTTGAACACTGCCAGGGATGGTGCATTCACAGCTTCGCTGGGCAACCCATTCCAGTGCCTCACCACCCTCACAGTAGAGTTTCTTCCTTATATCCAATCTAAACCTCCCCTGTTTAAGTTTTAACCCATTACCCCTTGTCCTATCATTACAGTCCCTAATGAAAAGTCCCTCCCCAGCATCTCTATAGGTCCTCTTCAGATACTAGAAGGCTGCTATGAGGTCTCCACACAGCCTTCTCTTCTCCAGGCTAAACAGTCGCAACTTTCTTAGCCTATCTTCATATGGGAGATGCTCCAGTCCCGATTATCCTCGTGGCCTCCTCTGGACCTGTTCCAACAGCTCCATGTCCTGTTTACGTTGAGGACACCAGAACTGCACAGAGTACTCCAGGTGAGGTTTCACAAGAGCAGAGAGGCAGTATCAGCTCCTTTGGCCTGCTGAAGACCTCATAGCAGCCTTTCATTATCTGAAGGGGGCCTATGGGGATGCTGGGCAGAGACTCTTCATTAGGGACTGTAGTGACAGGACAAGGGGTAACAGGTTTAAACGTAAACAGGGGAAGTTTAGATTGGATATAAGGAAGAAATTCTTTACTGATAGGGTGGTGATGCAATGGAATGGGTTGCCCAGCGAAGCTGTGAATGCTCCATCCCTGGCAGTGTTCAAGGCCAGGTTGGGCAGAGCCTTGGGTGACATGGTTTAGTGTGAGGTGTCCCTGCTTATGGCAGGGGTGTTGGAAATGTGGGTCCTTTCCAACTCTAACTGTTCTGTGATTCTATGACCAACACCCCTAGGTTGTAGTTAATAAGGTCACTTTTTCTGTGACTGGAGAAGGCGACTCCCTGACGTACATGCCAGTATCTGCCAAACAGCTGCCCTCTGCAGGGTCCTGCTAACCCCAAAGAGAAAGCCCCAGCCACCAGGACTCTCTCATCCCTGCAAGTGGCTGCACACCAGTAGCACCACCAGTGCTCCATTGACTGAAGGAGGAGATCAGCAAATTCCTCTTTCACTGACACAGAGTTCCTGGCTGCTGCTGGGGTAGAGTCAGAGAAAAACAACAGCCTGAAGATCACATAAAAGTTTGTTTCATCAGGGTAGGGGGATAAGAAGACCTATGCTTTAATGTAAAATTGAGTGTTCCTATGGGGTGCAGGAGGAAAGGGAAAGGTACAGCACATCAGGGATAGGAAGAGGAGGTAACAGCAGTAGAACTGATGATATGAACACTAATACTGGATCTTTCAGGGACGTTTAAAATGAAGGAAGAAACAACAAATCAAAAGCAACCACTCAGACACCACCCACCCCCAAATCCCAGAAAACAGCAGGTATGTGGTGTTCTTTTGGAAAGTGTTTTCAGACACATCCAGTCTGGTTTTCGGATGATCCTTTTGTTGAGGAGCAGGAAGCAATTATTAAAGGCAGTTCAAGAAGGAAAGAAAAAGTAAAACCTTTTAGACTCATCTTTCTGTTTCTGATCATTCACTGAAGTCCCTAACACAGGATACTCCAAGCACAGAGAATGCTAGGGCATGCGTGCGCTGGGAAAGTTGTAGGTTTGTGAGCTATTTGTAGCAGGCAGCAAGCACAGGAACTGAACAGGTTGGCACTGTTCAGAATGTGCTCCTGGCACCTGGCGCTGTGTTGGCTTGTGTCACTCATGAGGGAAAGCTTATGCTTCCACATGACCTTAGGATGACTCTAGCAGATGTAGTCTCTCCTCACCCCAAAGTTACTTATTTCAGTACTTTTTCAAAGAAGTTGTTAGAAATAATTCATTTTGAGATGAACATGCAGTATTATTGGTAATCAGATGTTGAAACCTTACATATATGCTGTATAAACCATTCCAAATTTCTTAGGATTCTGCTGCTTCTATTTCTTCTGTTTCTTATTCTGCTGCTTCTTCTGCTGTGCTAATGCTTTTGCTGTTTTTCCCGTTTTTCTCCCACTTCTACTGCAGCTTCCGTGTCTGCTTGTTTTACTTCAGTTCATTCTCCTTCTCCTTCACCACCTCCTTTTGCTTCTCCTCCCACAACCACCCCACGTCCTGGTGGGGAAAGGGCTGGGGTGCAAGATAACCTGTGGACAAAGAGCCCTGCTGCCTTTCCCCTTCCCTATTTCCTTTTCCCTTCCTTTCCCATTCTCTTGGGCAGCCTCACACAGGCATTGTACCACTCCTTTGAGCAGGAGTGGCCTCAGACGCAGACCCACCTTCCCACTCCCCACATGCTCTCCTCATGATACCCCCAACAGTGGCATCCACAGCCTCCTGCAGGGCCAGGAGCAGTGCTTCCCTCAGGAAACCCCCTCACCACCAGTCCCAGCAGTGGGTGCTCCCACCGCCTCCTGGAAACCTGGGAGGTGTGTTTCCCTCAGGAGCACACCTCATCTCAACCCCTCTCTCATCCCAGGACAGCCTTTCCCTTGTTTCCACCTTCTTTCTGCACCTCAGCCCTGGGGCAGCCACTCAGACTGTTCCAGGGGTCAGAAAAATCATTTTGGCTTCAACTTTTCCTTTTACGTCTCGCTTAGGAAGCTCACTGCCTTCATGCTGCCCTTGAGTTTTGCTCTGGCTGGCATCAGACCACCTGTAAGTGGCCATAAAGCTGTCAGTGGGCTAAGAACAGCACCCCTCTGGCAACAAGACTGCCCTCCCTTTGGAGAAGCATCTGTTTAGATATGCTGGGGCCTGGGGCTGACATGGACACAACTGGTGGCAAGACATTGTCTGCACTGAACACACCACACATGACAATTACATGTAGAGACAGTGTGCTGGATGGGTTCAAATGTGAACCGTGGGTGTTTTGCAGAGGCCATCACTGAAATCCTTTCACTATTCTAAAAAAACCCACATCTCTTTCCTTCTTCAGCTTCTCCTAAATTGCTGATGTTTGAAGGGCCATTTTCAATCCCACCCTGGAATTTTGTTAACATTGCTGAGGGAGCCAAAATGGACCTGGAAGGAGGCATAGTGCTGCCATTCATTCTTGTGCCTACCTGCAGCTACACAAGGTTAACAGCTACCAGCACTTCCCTTTAGTAGGCTTTAATAAGTTACTCACCAGCCCTTCAACAATCTGGGACTTCCATCCTGTTCACATATTGCATGCCATTGCAATTCAGAGGCAAGAGCATATAAACACAAGAGATTATTAAAGAGAATAATGCTTAATGTTTTTGGTGTGAAATGAGGCTTTACACAAATTACTCTGAACATGTAGTTGATAGTAATAAATCTCTACTACTACAATTTATAGCCAACCAGGTGAGTATTGAATATTGGCATAGCAAAGGGAAGGCCAGTAGCAGTGCAAAGTAGTTGATGTGAAAGTAGATCTAGTTACTACTACTGCTACTCAGTCCTACTGTAAGAAAAGCTGAACAGATACAAAGAACCTTAGAATTTTGCTTGCAATTTAGAAACTAGGATTTCATACTTGCTGCCATTTGCACTAGAGCGCTCCCTGCCCACAGCACCCCATCTAAGGCACCCTGGAGAAGGGGAAAGGTGCTGAGAGGTACCAACAGCCAAAACCATTTTACCTTTGCTATAGTAAGAATAGCTGTAACAGAAAAATAAGGGTTAATTCCCCTCCTCAAAATTAAATAGCTACAGATGTAAAGAATACAACTGTCCCTCAAGAGGGTACAAAGCTGGACTTTTTCTTAGCAGCATTAATTCAAACATGGTGGATAAGCACGTATTTTTTTTCTACTCAACTTTAGATGTAAGCAATACAGAAACTCAAATCTACATTACACATTCAGAGATGGTCACTTTGATTTTTTTCTTACTCCCGCGGAACTGTTAACCACCACAACATATTAGATTGTCCTGCACAGAGCAATCCCAGTTACAGAGAAATGTTGACATGTTGAACAGTCTACCACAATGGGATTCTTCTTTCCCCTGGCACAATGGCAATTTCAGGACAAAAACTGCACACTGCATCATTAACTTCCAACTGAATACAAAGGATGAGAAGGACTTACGCTTGACTGTAACACTTTCCGCTCCGGAAGTTATGAAAGTGTCTTTCAAAAAGGAATCTAGAACAATCTGGTGACTGTACACTTCAGTTTCTTTTTCTGAAGGGCTGAACTTCCAAACCACAATTTTTTTTTTTTTGTTTCTTTTTGTTTGGTTGGTTTTCTTTTGTTTTGAAGGTATGAATTTTATTAAAACCTTCAAATGCTGACAAATTTTCAAACGTACTCAGGAAACATACTCTACAATTGCAAAGCAAATTAAAACGTGTAAAAAATAAAAATAATTTCAGTGTGACACTGCTTATCTACAGTCTCAAACTAATTTCAGTCATCATTCATTATTCTCTTTTTCAGTATAGGTTTATTTCATGGCTCAGTAGAGGCTATGAATAGCCTGTAATTTAGTACTCAGCTCAGGACAGATACTGCAAGGTTAAGAGGACAGTGAAGAGCTGTTCCAATGCTGACAACAGCACATTGAGGTAGGCTGGGAGGCCAAGACTAAGTACCTAAAGCAGTATTGGGCAGACCATACTCTCTCTAGCAAAAGCCTCTCCAGTGTAAGAATTTGTTCAAGGAAGTTAGTGGTCAGTATGGTGTTGTACTCAGTCACTATCGTATTCCTCTATTTGTAATTCGTCTTCCTCCATGATTGCTTGAGCTGCAACAGGCTGGGGCTGACTGCAAGGTAGTTCATTTCCACTGCACTGGCTAGAAGAGAGAGGGAATCCACCCGATTCATTCTCTTCTATCGTGGTTTTCTCCACCTCTGCAGCCGCCTCCACAGCATGAGCACCAGCACTGTCCCCCTCGGAGCTAACAAATAAGTCTGGTATCCCAGGATCTTTATCAGTAAGTGTTTCAAGCTTTAACCTGTAAAATTATCATTGCAACAGTCAGTTACCATGACAAAATGTCTGCACCTTCACACAGAAACTGCAAGAGAAAAGAGCACCTGTGTACCACACGAGCCACCCTTCTTCACTGGTGCTTAGTAGCTTTCTCATTTTTCACCAGTAACACCCTCCATCAGTAATGTTAATTCTGCCCTACATAGCAACAGCAAAACACCAGATCCTATTTGTGCTCCATGGCTTCCCTAGCATGCGTTGTTCCTTGAAATTGAACTTTTTGGTGTCAGTGGTTTTTCCTCAGCTTTCTTCATACACACGAACCATGACCAATTAAGGTACTGACAACAGCCCATGGTACGTTAGACTCTTTCCAAGCAAAACCGAAATCCTTCAGGACAGGAAAAAATTTAACATGGAACAGGCAAATAAAAAATAAATACTAAGAAAATGGAATAGAAAGGAAATCTTTTTGAATTTTCAATCTTTCTACCATCTCTGTATCAGCAGGTCACCAATGTTCCTTTATTGTTTTTCCCACTCTACCCTGGAATAAGAAAAACTTACACAGTTACTGACAAAAATTCATCCTGACACCAATCCCAGCTGATCAAACACTGTGCTCTCTCCTCAATGCCAGTTCTTGTTACAGTACCATTCCCAATCCTATGAACAGGTATATAAATAATATTGCTAAATATGATAATATACTAATATTATTACAATAGCATAAATTAATGCAGTGAGGTATAATATTATAATATTAATAAATGAAAGATTCTTATTTCCACTGAAACAGCTGCATGAAAGTTATTTTAATGACTGCTTAATAACACAAAAGAATTTATTTTCAATTAGGATTCCTGAAGGAAGTACATGCTTACTAAAATACCTACATCTCTCTGTATTTCATTTCCAAAATAGTGAAGAGATGAAAAAGGATTACCATATTTTCAGGAGAAAATTACCTGTCAGATAAAACCCTAAGTGACACACATCAAACTTATTAATACAGATACAAAACATTGATCAATATTTAAAGGTGTGCTACAGACAAAATAAATGGCAATTAATACAATTAATTTCTAAAGTTACAAACATTCTGGCTCAGACAAGGGAGATTGCAAATAGATATACCTGTTAGGGACACTGCTTTCTTCCCACCTAGCAACCAAAAGGCCTTTTAACAGCTGTTAGGGAACAGGGTGATTCTTGGGTAATACAGCCTTCAGTTTATATACCAGTATTCCTTAGTTAAACTCAGACAGCAATTCCACAGTGACCAATATGGGATATTTTGTCAGATGTCCTAACAAACTCTCATGATTCAGGGATGAAAGAATTACTCTCATCCCAGCTAACTGTGTCTTCATCCTTTATTAGAAACAGGCCAACACAATTAAAACTGTTGATGAAGTTCAAAGATATCAAAATGATAGAAATGTAACTCAGTTATTTAACCTCTAGGAGAGAAGAACTTCAGTGGCTAGTTTTATTTTAAAAATGCATTCTAAACAAAGGTTTACTCTAAGTAGTCCAGTAGGCAAAAAATCCACAACATGACAACCAGTGCTGCTCAGAGGAAGCACTCATATTTTGTAGTTCCACAGATATACAACAGTAAATATTCTCAAAGTAAGAATAATTCCCCATTATGCTTTTCTTCTCATACTCCTAACACACATGCGAACACAGAATGTTCTGTGAAACGTCTAGATTAATGATTTATGTCATGATAAACAATAGGCAGAGCACCCTATACTCTGCATCAATTCCATTTTATTCTCACATGAATGTTTTTGATTATTAAAATATATTTATTCAGATCATGTCCTAGATTTGTCTAGGACAGAGCTAATATCTCATGCAACAGGAAAGAAAGCTAATGAAGGATTACAAGCAAGACTATAGTGAAAATGTGGCTACAACACTGTAAGGATAAATAGATTAGAAGTGAAAAGGAGTTTTAACAAGCAAAATAAATTACCATCTTGCCAGTGAGGGATAATATCAAATCACAGACATGCATGGAAGATGTTTCTCTATGAAAGGGTTCTTTTCCTTCATATAGAAGGTACAGAAGGAAGGTGAGAAGAAAGGAAAAGGAGGAGGAGACAGTCTTACGTTCTTTAAGGAAAGACAAAACTTCAGTTTACCTCCCAAGATGTCGTTTCAGTGGTAGCCTCCCAACATCCTGGATAAAAGCAATCTGAGCTAAAAAATAAAGAATCACCAGTATCACATTGGGTAGATCATAACACACATACAAACAAAACTACCAGAAAGTAAATAATTTGTAACTTTAGTCCAGTATTCCTATATACATTTGCATTATTTTGGATACCACTGCCTGACATATTCCCATAAAATAAAACCAAAATCCCTGATGTCCATTAACTGCATATTTATGATGCAGAGTTATTATTCCGTAGCTCACAAAATTAATTCACCTCAGTGTCAAGGCTTTAGCTAAGGTACGAAGCCTTTTAGTAGAAGTAATTAACATAGCATAAGCAACCCAGATGTCTAAACTGCAATTTTATGATTATGTACCACAGAAAGTACATTTTTCCACATAAACTGTCTGCTGTTGGATTACCTCAGGTTACACACTTTTTAATGCACTACAAACTTGGATTTTGCTCACTTTTTCTAGGAAAGGCTTTTGAAAGCCTTTTAAGTCCGCTGATGACACAGGAAAAGGATCAGTAAGCAGTGCAGATCTAGTTAATATTGCCTACTAAGTTTCCAGAAGTCTTCTCACCAAATCTTCTATTAGATTTAAAAGAAGCCTTAAGCCTAAAAGAACCTCTTCATTAATAAAGTTTGAGAAGCAATTAATTAATATAAAGTAGGGAGAGGGGTGCAGGGGTTAACTGTTATGCCTGCAATGGAAAAAGTGCCAATACAGGTCTGCAGAGATCTGTACTAGGACTTCGGCTATTCAATACATTCTTAAACATAAGCCTGTGAAAAAAAGGGATGAAGAGCAAGATGAGCAGTTTGCTGATTCCACCCAAGTTAGACAAGCTAGTAAGCATCTGGGCAGAGAGAAAAGCTGTGCAACAATCTGAAGAGACCTTGACATGCTTGTGAGGTGGGGTGATGCCAACCTCATGAAGTTTAACCATGCCAAGTGCAAGGTCCTACACCTGGGTCAGAGCAATCCCAGGCACAGCTACAGGTTGAGAAAAGAGGAGATTGAGAGCAGCCCTGTGGAGAAGGACTTGGGGGTGGTGGTCAATGAGAACATGAACATGAGCCACCTTCTGTGTGCACTTGCAGCCCAGAAAGCCAACCGTATCCTGGGCTGCATCAAAAGAAGCATGACCAGCAGGTCGAAGGAGGTGATCCCGCCCCTCTACTCTGCTCTCGTGAGACCTCACTTGGAGTGTGCAGTTCTGGTGTCCTCAACATAAAAAGGACATTGAACTGTTCGAACAAGTCCAGAGGAGGGCTACCAGGATGATCAGGGGACTGGAGCATCTCCCATACGAAGACAGGCTGGGAAAGTTGGGACTGTTCAGCGTGGGGAAGAGAAGGCTGCGTGGAGACCTCATAGCAGCCTTCCAGTATCTGAAGGGGGCCTATAGGGATACTGGGGAGTGACTCTTCATTAGGGACTGTAGTGACAGGACAAGGGGTAATAGGTTCAAACTTACAACAGGGAGGTTTAGACTGGATATAAGGAAGAAATTCTTTACCATGAGGGTGGTGAGGTACTGGTATGGGGTGCCCAAGGTAGGTGTGAGTGCTCCATCCCTGGCAGTGTTCAAGGCCAGGCTGGATGAAGCTTTGGGTGGCATGGTTTACTGTGAGGTGTCCCTGCTTATGGCAGGGGGGTTGGAACCAGATGATCTTAAGGTCCTTTCCAACCCTAACTATTTTGCTTCTATAATTCTATGAGAAGGCAACAGGATGAAATTCAAAAGCACAGATGCCAGAAATCCATGTAAGAAAAGGGAAAAATTAGTTCAAATGCTGCAACATGAGGACCTCATCTTACACATTTAAAAAGCATCATACAGGTCTCACTTCTGCCAAGAGAGATATTTATTTGAACTATTTCAGTTACATTAAGTTTTTAAAAATTCTTGGTACTATTTCAAACCCAGCACGATAGCTTGAATTTTGGCTGTGCTACTGGAAACATTTTGGGGTATCACTTATATGCATTTATCATTATTTTCTTAACTGAGGCAAAAGCACAGACAGTATTGACATCTGGGGTTACAAAATTTGCTTTAGGTACCAAAAAAAAAAAAAAAAAAAAAAAAAAAAAAGAAAAGAGACAAAAAATAAAAAAAAAATAAAATTAAAGGAAATATGGGTCAAATGGAATGACAGACCAGTGATATTTTCAGAGAAAAGTAGATATACTCCTTTGGTTGTANAAAAGAAAAAAATGGAAAGAGCCCAAGCTTAAAAGTTACACTCAATTTACCTTGATTTCTCATTGGATTTGCTAACATAGCAAGATAAGGCAATAGCTCAGTCTGAAGACACTCGGGTGGTAAACAGAAGCTTGAAAAGAGAGATTTTGCAGCAAGGCAATTTTTTTGATACTGTAAGAATAAGGAGGAAAAGAAACACAAGTGAAAAACTGGTACATCATCATTAACGTAAATATTCTCTACTGCAAAAGCAGACTTTCTTCTTGCCTGCTGGATGACTACACACAGGCTACTGAAAAAATAAGATGAGAGAAAAAAGATAAGCCATTAGAGTTAGCGTATACAGATCATAAAAATGGTGACATCCTTCACTGTTGCCTTTTAAAAATAAATTCTGGAAACTAAAGTTTCCAGAAAATATTTATCCTTTGATTAGAGATTCCTCCACCAACCCAGGCCAGTATTTCTTGCCAGGTACAGCAAGTGTCACCTCAAATCTAAAAAATTGTCAAGAGCTTTGGCATCTCATGGACAGTCTATTTTGGATAAACATAAACCAGCAGTAATTTC
Organism: Agapornis roseicollis; assembly: GCA_002631895.1. Taxonomy (NCBI): domain Eukaryota; kingdom Metazoa; phylum Chordata; class Aves; order Psittaciformes; family Psittacidae; genus Agapornis; species Agapornis roseicollis. The sequence goes on from NDXB01000308.1 coordinate 18,534, forward strand.
TTAAACTTAGGCAACAGTTTAATATGATTTAAACTACACAAAACCTTAAACTGACTTCTAGGAATATTTGTGTCTCCACTAACTTAGGATTAAGACTCTTGGACATTTGAACCAGACTTTGTCAGAGGCCTCCAACTGATTTTTCCATGAAAGGAATAATAAAAATGTAACTCTTCAACCAAGAGCTTTTAGAAGTAGCTCATCTCAAAACAGGATTTTTGAGCTAATACCATCAACATTACTCAACTGTCATCCCCTTCAAAAAATAAAATAAAACAAAACAATAATTAAAAAAAATCATTTACCTTTTTATTGATAAGGAACCACTGGGGTTTATATAAAGGGCGGAACCCCATCCCTCCTTGGTGATGGGCAAAGGCTCTGGACATATTTGAATGTATCACCCCTCGGGTGGCCACTGATGCACTGTATTTTTCCATCACAAGTCGTGTCTATGACAGAAATCAGGCATAATGTGAACAGTGTGTCTCATGTGAATCACAACACACTCTGTAATTGCAGGGACAACAGGCACAGGATTTGTTGAGATTACTGTGAAATTTTACTCAAGGCAGCTGACTTAAAAAGCAGTTCAGTTACACAAGGAAGACATATATGCTGCAGAACATTTTTACAGTAAATATGTTCTACCTAAAAATACTTTGTGGAGTATTTTGCAAACACTGTAGCCTGCCATAATAAAATACTGACAGACACTGGACAGAAAGTTGGACCTGCATCTCTTCGATAGTTGATTTACTTCAGCACTCATTAACAACTCCCTGTCACCTACAAGTGTGAAGTAAACATTCACAAACACTTAGAGGAAAATCTAGGAAATCAATGTTAAGAGTATTACAAAAAGCATGTATGTATAAAAAGGTGACACTTACACTCCAGTTACTACATAGGACATCAGCGGTGCTTAAGTATTCACTGGCTCTTACTACATCATCTATATCAGAAAAAAAATCTACATAGTTCTGGTGAAGGTATAAATTAAACATGCTTCCTGACATATGTGATTTTTCCACAATATCCTATTAGGAAACAAAAAAACAAAAGAAAAAATTCCAAGTTTTACAAGCACATCCAATAAGAGATACAACACATTCGGATGGTTCAGGAGCTGGCATACATGGTCTACAAAGTGATGCTTATATACAAAAGTAAGGTTGGCCTGCTCCCAGAGAAAGCTAAAGGAGGGACACAGGGCAGAAGCCATTACTGTATCCAACTTTCTTCATGGGTGGTAACAGAAGGGTGAACTCCTATTGACAAAGCACAGTGAAAAAATGCATGCTAAATCACAGGCTACAGCAAGCACAAGTCCACTTTCCACCTTAAGTTCATCAGTGAGGTGAGAGTCTCCATTCTTGGAGATCCTCAAAACTCAACAGATCAAGTTCCTGGGAACCTACTCTTCATTTGAATTTAGCCTCCAGAGGTCTCTTCCACATTAATAATTCTGTAACTTGGACAGACTGAACAGACATATACTAAAACCAGTGACAAAACCCCTGTGCTTAAGAATCTGCATCAACCACTTAAGAGTTTGTTTTGTTTGGGTTTTTCTTTCAAACCAAAGTGGAATCAAGTAGCTATTACAGACATACCTCAGGCTGAATAAGCAAGGTGTCCCGATGGTATTCTGATAAGTGAGCAGGCAGCTGAGGGAATTCTGATTCTGACACTGGTTCTCCTACAAAGGATTTTACAATCTTTTTAGTCTCTTGGTATCAGAAATGTTGCTACATTTCTGCACATAATAAAAAAAGCCAGAAGAGACACATTTCAGGTTAAATATTCAAAATTAGAATAAAAGTTACACAGGAGCAAGAACAGACATGCATAGCTAATGAACAGCAGTTTTCACATACACTGAGCATCACTTCCAGCTACTGTCAATTCTACCAGCTGATTTTGGAACTGATAAGGTGAATCATCACTGAAATGTGGAGAACCAGTGGTTTAATGGATCCTGATTCAGCCAAATGCAGACAGTATTAGTTTAATACATAGCAAATGCTTATGAATTATAGTTTTAATGTTAAAAAAACAGTACTGAACCATGCAGAGGGAGCAGGCTGTTTCTGTAAATTTACAGAACCTGGTGTAGAAAAAGTAGAACTTTCAGTATCAGTAAGGTGGAAAGTAGTTTGTAGAGGTGGAAAGGGAGATATGGTACGACAGGGTGGAAGAGGTTTTCAGGTCAGAATGGACAGAGGATGAATGTCTGTTAATGGGAAATAAAGAGCCGAGATAAAAAGTAGGGAGGACAAGAGAGCAGATGCACAAATAATGGAGGCAGTAGCTATGAGGCTGCAGGGCTGTTCTGTATTTAGGAATACAGACAAGTACAGAATGTAGCAGTACAACAATGTCTATTTCTGCACAAAGGCAAAACCTGCTTTTATACAAAGCAACAAACGTGCTGGCTATGTATCCACCTTTGCATGCATGACAGCACATGGAACTAATGCAACTAGAGCTACGCGATTTTATTACACACCTCATACAACTTAATGAAACGTTTGTTTACCTAATAAATACAGACAGCTGCAATCTCAGTGACCAAAACCTGTTATTTCTGGAGGTATACTGTTATTAATGATCAAAGACAGAAACTGGAGGTCACTGTAAGCCTTACTTTAGCAAAGGTAGCTCCTAGCAGCTGACATGCTTTGCCCAAGGAAAGAAAGAGCCAGTCAAGGTTTTCTTACTTTTGCAGTAAATTATCTTCCCCAGAGCATGGAAAAGAAAAATGGAAGCATCTTTGCCACCAATAGCTTGTATCTCCTGGTCTTCTGAAGTATCAGCTCTACTTTTCTTTCTTACTTTAGATACTGCTGGTGCTGCTTCACATTTCACCATGGAGCTCCTTTCCTTCTTCAACCAAAACTCTTTCTCCAGTACGTAGTCTACCAATAAAAACAAAAACACAATGAGGACAGAAGTATACAAATCCAAACACATTTCCTATTCTTAAATTACATCAAGACACATGTAGCTATTGTGGTTTAGCCTCAGATGGCAACCAAGCACCACACAGCACCTCACTCACTCCCCCACCAGATTCATAATTGAAATGACATAGTAACAATACTATAAGAAATTGTAACAAAAAAAATAACAAGAGAGAGAAACAAAACCCAAGAAAAACAAGAGATGCAAATTAAAAGCAACTGCTCACCACCAACTCACTGATGCCCAGCCTGTTACTGAGCAGTAGCCCCCAGCCCACTTTCCTCCTGGGTTTTTCCTCCTGAGCATGACGTGGTATGGTCTGGAATATCCCTTGCACCAATGGGGTCAGCTGTCCTGACTGTGTCCAGCTTCTTGTGCCCTCACTGGCAGGGCAGCATGAGAAGCTGAAAAGCGCCTGACTTAGTGGAAGCCCTGCTCAGCATCGGTGTGTTATCAGCATTGTTCTCAGACTAAAGACAAAACACAGCACTGCACCAGCTACTAGAAAGATAATTAACTATATCCCAGCCAAAATCAGGACAGCAGCAGATGGTACTCAGATTTCAGATGACATGTAACAGTCATGACATGGAATACTTTCAGCTTAACAAAATAAACAAGTAACCCCTTCCCACACACACACAAACATAAAACCTTTGTGTATTTTATTCCTGCTCCACAGCAGCATATAAAAAAAAAATTTACATAGCTCACCTAGCTGTGCTGTAATAGCGAACAGAATGCCTTTACAGCAGAAGTGGTCAGAACGTCTTAAAAATCACAGTATTTACCTTTCATAGAAGAAAACTGAAGACTGTTTATTGCACTTCTTATATCACCTGAACAACCTCTGCAAAGCAACTCCAGAGATGTTCTGTCAAGAGCAAAATTCTTTTCTCTCTTCTACAAATAAAAAGCAACATTCAATGTAGTAAGAAAAAGCAGAACAAGGAGCAATTGAATATTACCCTGACTGTGTGGATCCAGCTCTAAGAGACACCATAAACATGAGCATCCACCATGTGCTCAAACCACATAATACTGCTAACTTTAAAACTTTCAATTCATTTAAGCACATTGCCACATTTTATACAGCATACGGCAGAGAATAAAGCACACATTTCTTTGCAAGGCGTCACTCAATATTAGGCTTGGTCACAATGAAAACAGGTCGGGAATAATACAGGACTTGGGTTCATGACCTCTTCTCGCCTTGCTGGATACAATGAAAATTACTTCTGTTCCTGTTATTTGTTTCATATATATACAGCTTCTGTAAAAGGCAGGAGAATCTTCACCAGTAACTTTGAAGACTTAGACCACAGATCAAGTGGAACTGATCTCAAAACCACGACATCTTAAGGCTTATTCCCTGTTTTCTGTTGGGGGAACTGGTGAGGGTTTTTTTGGGGTGTGGGGCTCTGCTATTGAAGATCAAACAAATATACCAACAAAGATAAATAACATATTTCAGATATAAAAGCCTGAAATCTTCTAGTGCAAGCACTGCACAAGTTATCAGTTTTGATGACTTACCAAACTAGCTTCTGTTGCAGCAATTCGGTTAAGAACTTTCATCATATTCGTTGTTGCAACAGGCTTGAAACTGTTGGATTTCATTAAAAAAAAAATTAGTTTTTGACTTCTCATTAATTTCAATCAAGTTTTAATGAGATAAAAGATCTTACCTAATAGTGGATATACACAATTCCTCTAGAATGTCCACAGGGAATAGTAACCTCTGCTTGCTGTCTCCACTGAAGTTGTCTGATATAATAAATATAAGTGGACATCTACTCATACGAACAAATCTCCTAAAATGAGACATAAGTATGGTAAGAATCAAACACCAGTTTACTGTGAGTGAGTGAAGCTAATCCTTAAAACATTATTTGCAACTGACCTGAGAATTTCATGTAGACTGCTAGGCTCTTGATAGAATTGGTTAGGTATGTCCTATTCAAAACAAAAGAACTGCTGTCATTACATTAAATGTAAATACTCTCTCCCATAGACTGTTATGGCACATCATTTGCTACATGTGTTTTATTCCTAGTTAGCTAGTTCACTACTAAATTTGCATGTGACTAACACTGAAGATAACCAGGTAAAAAAAATTAGGAAAAAAACCCTATAACACAGCATTTCCTTCTTTTATTATGGAAAACAATTATCTAAAGAATCATATCACAGACTGGTCTGGGCTGGAAGCTCATCCAGTTCCAATCTCCTGCCATAAGCAGGGACATCTTCCACTAGACCAGACTGCTCCAAGCCCCATCCAACCTGGCCTTGAACACTGCCAGGGATGGGGCAGCCACAGCTTCTCTGGGCACCCTGTGCCAGGGCCTCACCACCCTCACAGTAAAAAAAAAAAAAAAAATTTCTTTCTGTCCTTCTTTCTTAAGAAACAGCTTTGGGTGTTTATGTAGCCTGCTAGACTGAGTTTTACACAGAAAATAAACATTCAAGTTAGCAGCTCCACCAATGAAGAGAGCAGGATATGTTACTGATACATGAAAGGACATACACAAGAAATTGACTTTATGCAGTCACAGAAAAACGTGCTTCCTAAATTCTACAGTATGTCACATCACTCAGCTAGAATTTTTGTCTCTTCTGTTCTTGAAAGATGAAGCTTTCTTGAAATTTTACAGACAACTTGACTATCATAAAATTATTTTCTCTCAAAAAAAAAAAAAAAAAAAAAAAAAAAAAAAAAAAAAAAAAGCTCAAAAAGAAAACGCCATTGAAACACACTCCTGAATAAGTAAAAATCACATCTTCTCCTGTATCTCCCATTATGGATTACAAACCCCTAGACTTCGTATCTCTGCCCTAAACAATGTCCTCTATATAAGGCCAGGAATGCTGAATTTCAAATGCTTTCTACTGTGTTAATTCTTGCGTACTTTCTGTACTCTGCTCAATCCTTAAATAACAGGAATAGCGGGACGTTTTCCTGTCTTCTTCCTGTCTATATACGCATATATTTCTAGAAAGCTAATCACACAGATACATGGGTATGCCTCCTGAAAATTGTTTTGGTCTATGTTTTGATATAATCTTATTTTTCTGTACAAACTAGTCTCCAGCTTCTGCCTGTTAGTTTATATTTAGGCTTGGTTTCTAGACTGCTGTAGAAACGTAAGAACTAATAAAAAACTTATCTGCAGTAACAGCAGATTAACTTCTGATAACAACAGTCCACCAACTGAAGCTAGTTAGCATGTCAATGTTACAATAAAAGGTACTGTTCTCAAAATAAGATTTCACAAGTTTTCACTTACTTCAATAAGAATAAGCTTTTTATCATTTTCTGACGACTCCCCAAGCATCTGAAGTTTGTTATACTTATTTGCTCTTAACAGAAAATCTTGAAAAACAGCTGCCTGGGTCTGACTCGGAAACATATGAAAATTTGAGTCTGAAAAAGAAAACTAATTAAAAATATGCATTCTGTATTACATGAAGTAGAATATAAATACCCACAAGAACTGATGCAACTCATGGTATTTTCTGACAGCAGCCACTGAACACCAGCATACAAGCCCTTTGGCAAACATATGGCAAAACCAGGAGAATTTTTAAAGGGTAGAATTCAGTTGAGGGCACACATGAAGCCAGACTTAGCTATTTTTTTTAATTGGCTCAAACAATATCCAGGCTACTACATAACACTCTGTATTCATCTGAACTGCAAACTGTTCTGAAGTAAACACTGGAAGGAAAAAAAAAAAAAAAAAAAACCACAAAAACACAACTAAATCGTTTTTCAGCTAAGAGCAGAAAAAAATATTCTTATTAAACATTAAGGATATGGCTTACATGGCTATGACCTTATAGGTGACAGACACAAAAGAATAAAAAAAAACCACAATACAAAAATAACTGGGAGGGCAAAGAAAAAAAAAGGACAAAGAAAAAAGCAAAATATTTACCATGGCCAAACATATTTCTTAAGTCTTCTTTTGTGAAGTCTAAAGATACTGGATTGATCCATTCTTGCACCTGAATACCAAGATCTTTTGCTAGTATTTGTATAGTTGCAGTCTTTCCACAACCGGGAGGACCAGTCAGCAGTAAAACAGAGCCATCCTGTCACAGGGAAGGGGAAGGAGTGGGGAAAAAAAACCCCAAAACATGATACATAAAGATTGAAAATTGTCTGAAGATAAATATTAGCTGAGTTTCTTCTTTAATTTCTGTAGTAATGATTCTCTTTTCCCAATAAAAACAGAGCTAAATATCTTCTATTATTAATTTATGTTGGGTTTTCAGATAGAAAGAGCTAGACTCAAACTCTGAAGGCCTTGTTCTTAGTTTTTAATGCATCTGTTTAGTTAACTATACACCATGTAGAATACAAACATTAGACACCAAACTCAGGTCTGAAAAACACTAGGCAAGACTGGCAAATTATGCTTGTGTATAGGAATGCCTCTTATCAATCACAAGATTAAAAACATTCTAATATATCAAGTCTGTGCAACTGGGAATTTCTCAAGATACTTAAAATTAATCTGTGGAAGACAAAACGCAGTTACAAGCACAAACTGCAAAGGTGTGAACTGACTTGATCCTAGAAAACAGTATTTCTGAGCAAAACCAGAATCCACCTGTTGCCAGCATAAGCCCAAAACAAATCTACAAGCTCTAATCTATGTTCTTACCAGATTTCTTACAGATAGTAATTATGTATCTATTGCACTGTGAGTTTTTCTCTGAAATTAAAATAAAATTGAATCCAGCTCATTTGTATGGTTTTATAACCCTAGTTGCTAGTTTCAGCAGTATTACCTGCTTTGGCTGCCTCTGGAATACGTGTGTTTTTAACCAGGCCTCAACTTCTTCTATCTTCTTCTTTTGCACAGCAAGATCATTCTAAAACAAGATGAAAATATACTGAGTGCATATAGACATCTGCTGGTTTCTAAGACTGTAAAAATGAGGTTCAAGAACAGAATACACGCTGACTGGAATATTAACAGACATGTATAAGCATAAACATATGAAACTGGAACATATTATGTAGAAATAAGTGGAACAGTTAAGAATAATCATTTCAGCCTGTTTCCTCCAACAACCCATTTTCCATCACTATCTATTGGAAAATAATTAATCGTTTATTTATTACTCCTAAAGTAACATTTCAGTCTTGCCTGTTTGTGCCAGTATACCTTATACCTATTGCTGGAAGTGGTACTTTTTAGGTTCTACTGACTCTTAATACTACATAGCTTTTCTGAACTTCTGCAAATCTCATGCAACTTATTCATCTTCTTAGCCTTGCAACTCAATTCCTCTCCAGAGATGAGATATTAAATATCTAAATATAAAACAGAAGTACTATACTAACTTATTTACATCAAGCAGCACTCAAAACTAAGACATATTTATCTTACACACTGACTTCTTTGAAACACACTGTGAAAAAACTGTTTCAAGAGCAGAACCAGTGAAGACAGATTTACTACGGGTTTGAGTATTTTCTCCTTGAAGTCCTAAGGTACGACAGTGCCCACACCCTCAAAGTCATGTACAAGATGCATCAAGCAAACAGTAGATACCAGAAACTACAGTCAAGTACTCTGAACATGGTAATGGACTGGCTACCTGCTGCCAGTAACACTCAAGATGATTTCTGTTATCTCTCCCATGAGTGCACTCAGTTCTCTCCTCTTTCTTTAGCTGCTTATTTTCTTAGTACTTGGAGCTGTGACATCCAGATGAAACTCAGAAACAGGTTCAGAAGTTCAAGAATAGATTGACAGGGAACACCTCATCAGCAGCTTTATATCCTCAGGAAGCCTGAGAAAAATGCATTTCCTATAGATAAATACCTCACTAAAATCTTACCTACAGGCAGTAAATAAATCAAACTAGTACTTTGCTGCTCTAGTAAAACAGGATATACCTAGCAACTGCCCAATACAGATGATGAACAGAAGCACAGCAGATCACATTGTAATGCTACTACTATATCAGCGTTCAGAATAATTCTCACACCTGAGTTTCAGGTTTGTATCTATCTACCCATGGTTCATCTTGAGACTGGCTCTGGTTTTGTCTGGACTTGTTATGATGTAGATCTCCTGAAGATGACTTTGTGCTTTTTCTGGGCAGAGCTTTCCTTCTTTTGCTTTCTGTCACAGAAGACACATCTTTCTGCTGTGGCTGCTGGTTTCTACTGGAGTTGTCTTCTAGTGGCTTCACAAGAACAGCACTGGGGGAAATACTTGTGTTTCCTAAGAAGTCATCAAATGAATGCGCCAACCAATCTGTCACCTGGTAAAATACAAATGTTTTGCTTCAATGTAGCACTTTCCTCCCCTTAATTTGATACAGCTGTCTCTACAAAATCAGAGATTTTTATTAAGAATATGTCATACATGTAAAGAACTTCATTAGAATTGGAGATTGGAACTGGATGACCTTTAACGTCCCTTCCAACCCAAACCATTCTACGATTCTATGACTAACTCCTAGTTAGCCACAAACCTGGGCAGTTAAGCTTTTTGAATGTGCCAATTACACGCTTCTTTAGTATCAAAAACCTTACACACTGATACTTTGCAGCAAATCGGCAAATCTAAACAAGCCGAAAATTCTGAAAGTTCAAACTAAACAAATAAAACTCTCATAAGAATGAAAAAGTAGTATAGGCTTATTTATATCCTTTTTATATTAAGGTCATATTCATGTTGTATGTCCTCTGCCTCTCATGTTCTAGTATGTGGCATTTACTTTTTTCTTTTTATACATTGACAACGCAGACATTTGTGTTTTGATGCCAGAAATAGGCATCACAGAACCATTAGTTTGGCAGCACAGTAAAATCAAACGTTTTGTTTGCTTACGAGGAAGTGGTATGAAGAATCCAGAATCAGACTGTCACTCAGAAGGCTGTCTGATGGTGACAAGAAACAAAACTGCTAGCAGTACCAATGTTTAATTTAAGATTTAGAAATACCCCATCAGGATGGGTGTACAAACTTAGACCCAGAGCAGTTACTTTTCAGCCTATCTATGGTCCCAAAAATATTATCACAATGATCACAGGCTCTCAGCTGCTAATAACCCCGTGATAAATTTTTAGCATGGGACTTGTAAAAGATGACATGCCAAAGCCAAGCTCTGTGAAAACAGGAGCAAAAGAACAGACACGTTGTCTCCAAAAAGGTCTATGAACGTTCTGCCATTTACATGTAAGAAATAATCAGGCCATTACCAGACAACGGAGTATTTGAGGGCAAGAATCACAAAATCAGCTACATTGGAAAATACCTTTAAGATCATCAAGTCCAACTATTGTCCCAGCACTATCAAGGCCACCACTAAACCATGCCCCTAAGGGCCTTGTCTACACAGTTTTTGAACACATCCACTACTGCCCTGGGCAGCCTATTCCAATGCTTGACCCCTTTTGGGGAAGAAATTGCCCCTAATATACAGTATAAACCTCCCCTGGCACAGCTTGAGGCTATTTCCTCTTGTTCTGTCACTTGTTCCTTGGGAACAGAGACCAGCCACCTCCTGCCTCCATCCTCCTTTCAGGCAGTTGTAGAGAGTGATAAGGTCCTCCCTAAGCCTTTTTTTCTCCAGACTAAACCCCCCCACAGGTCCCTCAGCCGTTCCCCATCACACTTGTGCTCCAGGTCCTTCACCAGCTTCACTGCCCTTCTCTAGACCTGCTCCAGCACCTCAGTGTCTCTCTTACAGTGAGGGGCCCACAACTGAACTCAGGATTCAAGGTGTGGCCCTCATCATTGCCCAGTACAGGGGGATGATCCCTGCCCTGGTCTTGCTGGCCACACTACTGCTGATACAGGCCAGGATGCTGTTGGCCTTCTTGGCCGCCTGGGCACAAGCTGGCTCATGTTCAACTCCATCAGTCAGCATCCCCAGGTCCTTTCCTACTGAGCAACTTCCCAGCCTCTCTTTCCCCAGCCTGGAGCATTCCATGGGGTTGTTGTAGCCCAGGTTCAGGATCTGGCACTAAGCCTTGTTGAACCTCATAGCACTGGTCACAGCCCATTGATCCAGCCTGTCCAGATGTCTCTGGAGAGCCTTCTTGCCCTCCAGATCAATACTCCTAGCTCTATCCCTAGCAGTGTTCAAGGCCAGGTTGGACAGGGTTTGGAGCAATCTGGTCTAATGGAAGGTGTCCCTGCCCATGGCAGGGTTTGGAACTGGATGCGCTTTAAGGTCCTTTCCAACCCAAACCAGTCTGCGAGTCTATGATTCTACAAAGATCACCAACAACTGAGCTCACCTGCTTTTAAGATTATTCAGACAAAACCTACTTTTAGTTGAATTTGCGTATTTACAAGGGGGCCGGTAACATCCTGTGAGGGAATTACCTTTTCATGCATTGCACTAATGAAAAAATTAACGCCTTATACATTAAAATGAACCAAAAAACCCACACAACTGAAGAGGAGCTGCCCAGAGAGAGAGTACAGGATAATTACCGGGCCTAAAACCACCGCTAATCCCCATCCCTCCCCTCCGAGGCCTACCTCAGCCGGCGCAGTCTGTTTTCCCGAAGAGCTTCCGGACATCCTCAGCCCGACCGGCGCCGATCAGCCGGACGCACAGCGACCAGCGGGCCTGAGGGGACAAGCCGACCCAGGGGCGGCCTCAGAGGAGAACCGCGCTCCAGGGCAGCCTGAGAATGAGGCGTGACTCCGAGACCCAAGCAAAGCACATCACACCATCTCCCCAGAGGCCCTTCTGCTCCCGCGGCCTTTAGTTGTTCTCGCCGCGCCTGCCTGCCTGTCCAATCAGCCCAATCCCTCGAGCAGAGCGAGTGACGCCATCAGCGAACGGCGGCGCGGCGAAGGCCCCCGTTACGTAACTCCTAGGCAATCAGTGCCCGCGGCGGCTGTGGAGCAGCAGCATGAGGAGACCTAACTTGTTGCTGACGGGTGCGCGGCTCCGGCACCGGCTGTGTGGGTGGGGAGGGGAGGGGAGGGAGTGTAGGGGCTTGGGCTGTGCCTGGCGGAGGGACGTCCCATCCATCTCTACCCGTGGTCTGGAATGTGAGGTCCCTGCGGAGCAGCGGCGGAGCTGCGCTAGTGGCAACTTAAGGATTCCGTGTTGGGTCAGGCTTTAAATGAAACAAGGTTTACTGACAGAAGGGATGTTGAGATGAGCTCTCAGGCAGTAGTTCCTCCCTGTGAGGGTGCTGAGGCCCTGGCACAGGGTGCCCAGAGAAGCTGTGGCTGCCCCATCCCTGGCAGTGTTCAAGGCCGGGTTGGACGTAGGGGCTTGGAGCAACCTGCTGTAGTGGAAGGTGTCCCTGCCCGTGGAAGGGGGTTGGAGCTGGGTGAGCTTTAAGGTCCCTTCCAACCCAGTCCAGTCTGTGATTCTGTGATCGTCCTGATTAGGATAAAAGTGTTGCACAAAATGAGACTTTTCTTCATAGTTCTGTACTTTTTTTTTCATTTCCAGACATTGCTCTTATTTGCATTTCCTTGTCATGCAGGGGTTTGCCCTCTTTTTCATGTACAAACTTGCCAGCATTGACTGAAATAGCTTCCTTTTTGATGCCTTAGAAGGTTATCTGAAGAGGACTTACATGCTGTTCTCCTACTGTTTTACATGGGGTTGTGTCTTTAGGTACTCCAGGCGTTGGGAAAACCACGCTCGGAAAAGAGCTGGCGTCAAGAACAGGGATGACCTATGTTAATGTGGGTGACATGGCAAAAGATGGTAGGCCATATTAACAATATATTTCATCAAAGGACTTAAGATATTTTTGCTTTGTACAATTTGCAGTGCATGCATTATGTATTAAGTGAAATGGCAATGAATTTGCTTTACCAGAAATACTTTTGGTGGCATAAGGTAAAAAAGCATTTATGTGACTGTGACACACTTTGTATTAACTAACAACAAACTTATCCTTTAATGTATTTTCTCTGAACACTGTCCTTTGTTTGTATCCTCCTGAAGTAAACATAACTACAAAAAATAATTCCTGCTGTTCCTTCACAAACTTCCAAAAATTCTTTTTGCTGCAGGAGAACTGTATGAAGGTTTTGATGAGGAGTATGGCTGTCCAATTTTGGATGAAGACAGAGTAAGCCAAACTTCTGTCATGCTTGTACTTTGACTCTCTGTAATTTCAGGTAAACTTGCCTGCCTGTGTTTCTTTTGTAGGTAATTGATGAGCTAGAAGATAAAATGAGTGAAGGTGGAGTTATTGTTGATTATCATGGCTGTGATTTCTTCCCTGAACGCTGGTTTCATATCGTGTTTGTACTTCATACAGAAAATTCATTTCTCTATGACAGACTCGAAAGCAGGTATGTCAGTGAATAAATAAGGACAAAGAACTGTTGTGTGGCCTCACAGAAGATTATTTTAGGGTATAAATTACTGATTCTCTATGGAATACTTTACAGTTATCAACATGTCTAAGCCTGTCTCTTGATGTTGTTCTTGTTTTTAAGGGGGTACAAGGGGAAAAAGCTGCAAGACAACATTCAGTGTGAAATTTTTCAGACACTTTATGAGGAAGCTCTGTTGTCATATAGAAAAGAAATTGTACACCAGTTACACAGCAATACCCCCGAAGACCTGGAGAGAAATTTGGATCAGATTATGCAATGGATAGAGCAATGGATGAAAGACAACAATTGACATTTGGTGCAAAAGAGCTCTTCTGGGGGTGAGGGATGTTAATATTTGACAATCATAATTCTTGTATGATACATTAATATTAATTTTATTGTTATTTTGCGTGGCTGGGGACCAGACAAAAGACTGGAAGGCTGAAGGCTTTGAACGGCCTCTGGGGGAGGCATACAGGAAAACTGACAAAGTGAAAATTCTGCAGTCAGTGAAAGTCACAGTTGCCTTAGTAGCAGGAACTAGGTTCAATAATTAAGAATTTCGTTGAGCTTGCAAGTAAAACCAGGCCTCCTACCCCAGGATCCCCAAGAAAACTGTGAAGTCCTGATAAGTGATGGCAGTTGAGGAGCTTTATACCAAAGTTTATTTCTGAAACAGTGCCCTGAAAAGTGGTTAGTCTGTTTCTGGACTGTTAGGCTAAAACCTGCTGTATTCTGCTGCATTCTTGAGTATGTGGAGGCTAACATGGAGTGAGGGCTGTATGGTAAAGTTTAAGGAGGGTGCTTTGTTTGAAGTAAGGAGACACAACTTGGTAAGGGAAATACTTTAAAGTCATTACACAAGACTTCAGGAATTACATATGCTGTAAAGAATCATCAGCTATATCTACACTGGAGTGGTGTATTAAACAGTAAGTTTTATTTCTCTGTTTCCTCTCTGTATCACCAACCCTATCATATTTATCATTGTAAGTTTATCATAGAAATACTTCGTGGGAATAAAAAACCTCCTGCAATTCAAAACATGGTTACACTTAAGATACTGGCAGTTGTCTGTTCTCAGTGCTTGTAAAGCCTGGGTCCTGGAAGAGCATGAAATAACCTTTCTTACTGATAATGTGGATTGTAAAGCCTCATGAAAGATTCTGTAGAAAGTGCTTGCTAATTAACTTTTTATATGCATGAGTCTGGATAATAAAACTCTTACTACCTTGAAAATTTCTGTGGTAAAGGGTACTGTGGTTACATGTTCTATTTTGATTCCAAATTTGATAGAGGGTTTTTTGGGTTGGTTTCTTTTTTTTTGTTTGTTTGTTGTTTTGAGGTTTATTTGGTGAGACTTACAGAGGAATAGTACATTGGCAATTTGACACTTGTGTAAACTGAAATGGTAAAAAATGTGGATTACCCTGCAGAATTGGGACCAAATGTTGTAAAGATGCAAACATGCATGTGCTGCTTTTGGGGGTACTGTGAGACGAGGTGAAGGGTGATCTAAGGCATGGAGATGCACTGGGCAACACTGATTTCTAAGTGTGCTTTGAATGGCCAAATCCTGTGCAACAAAATCATGTATCTAAATGCTATTGGGTTGGAGGGGAAGCTGCAGACCTTCTGCACCATAACCACCATTCCCTCTGTTTCGAAAATGTGGGCTTGTTCACCTGGAGTGCAACAAGCTAATCTCAAACACAGAGTCAAGATACTGTTTAATTCATATTTGCACAGAGATGGGTGCTGGGTGACGGGCCCACAAAGTCAGCACACCATCAGTCTACCAGCTATCCCTTGAAAGACATTTCAAATGGTGGTAATTGACATTTTCTGTGTAAGTAACACCCTGTATCTCCAACCATTTGCTCTTTCATTTTCTCCTTTCTGTTTAAGGACACAGCACATGCATGTTATTTGAGTGACTGTCTCTGTGGCAAGGGTGTCTTAGCTTACGGGGTGTGACTTCTCGGATTATAATCATAGAACCTCAGACTGGTTTGGGTTGGAAGGGACTTTAAAGCTCATCCAGTTCCAACCCCTGCCGTGGGCAGGAACACCTTCCACTAGACCAGGTTGCTCCAAGACCCATCCAACCTGGCCTTAAACACTGCCAAGGGATGGGTTCAGCCACAGCTTCTCTTGGCAATTTCCACCTCACAGAGAAGAACTTCTTCCTCAGATCTCATCTCAGTCTCCCCTCTGTCAGATTAAAGCCATTCCCCTTTTTCCTGTCCCTATAGGCCCTTGTCAGAAGCCCCTCTTCAGCTTTCCTGTCAGCCAGGCCTTTAGGCACTGGAAGCTACTGTAAGGTCTTCCTGTAGCCTTCTACCAGACTAAACAAGTGCAGCTCTCAGCCTGTCTCCATGCTCCAACCCTCCATAGTGAACCAAGTCCCTTTAGGGGCACTGTTAACTTCTGTCTTCCTGCACTTTTCAAAACTGCTTCTTTGTTTTCAACCCTGGGTTTCTTTCTAATCTTTCTGAAGTTAGCGTTTTCTCTTCTGATCCAGAGGGTTCATGCATCAGTCTTCTACCTCTTCTCAACACCTGTGAGCTGGTAAGGGAACATCATCATTCCAAACTCAAGATTTTCAAACTTTCACACACACAGTCTTTTACAACTGAGTTACTCATTGACTGGTAACTGGTCTGCTTGCCGCCACGCAAGCTGCCGGGCTAGCTCCCGAGGCTTCGACCCGCCTCAGGGCGGTACCGGCAGCGGCAGGACGCTTGGTAAGTGGATTGGGAGCTCTGGTACCCGGGGGGAACGAAATGGGGAACGCCCCGTAGAGGTTCCACCCTCACCAGGGCGGTCCCACGGCTTTAAAGTTTCACCTCACGGGCGGAGCCGTGTTTTCCGCCAGCGCCAGTCCGCCTGGGAAGCGGCTGTGCACCACCACTTTCAGACTCTTTCACTTTAGTGTTGTTCTGCTGCTTTCATGACGGACTTTTCCTGTTTTTTCTAGGTAGAATTTGTGTTTTGCGGGAGGTGCTGTTCACGTCGCCGGTAAGTGAAGTGCTCTACGTCAGAAAACAAGACGACCAACCAAAACTCAGGAGGGGAAGATGGAGGAAGCAGAAGAGGATGACATGGCATGTGGAGACTTGGGAAATGGCCTCGGGAGAAGACCTGGAGGTGTTTATGAAGGGGAAAATTTACAGAGCTGCTATTCATTTAAATCTAGAAAGGGATCTGGAAAGGATTGTCATTCTCTCTTGTCAGTAAAGAGAGTGGAAGAAAGTGATGCTGCAACTCTTCTTGGCTCAAAACAAAACAGTTTTTACAATGGATCATCGAAAAAGCCTGTTACAAGTTCCATACGACAGCGTAGCTGTGGTAAGATTAATTTCAGTGTTTATTATTTACCATGAGAAAAACCCCTATTATCAAAACCAAGGAGTACATTTGTTTCACAAGGTCTCCACAAGTTTGAGTCAAAGTGTGCTAAAACACTTAGAGGTCTCTGAAGGATTCCAAGGCACATGACTGCTAGGATCCAGCGCAGCCTCACAGGGTGGTTGGTGCAGCCCCTAAGTCTGCTGTTAGTGTCACAGGGGGAGAGGCAGAATAGTCTCTGTGCCTAGACCTTCCAAAACATTTGACAGCAAAATTGCTTTTCAGTGAGTGAGGCTGTGGCTCTTCTAGTGTAACCTGACCATTTTTAAAGTGTTTAGTTTTGCTTTTGAAAGTGACATTTAAAAAAGAGCATCCTGTATTGGGGGACAGCATTGGTTTTCTTAAATATAGATATGAAATTGAATGGACTTCCTTGGACTCCTGGTTTAAGTGTGTTTTCCTTGAGGTTCTATCATTGAAACAGGCTGCCCAGAGAAGCTGTGGCTGCCCCATCACTGGCAGTGCTCAAGGCCAGGTTGAACAGGGCTTGGAGCAATCTGTTCCAGTGTCCCTTACCATGGCAAGGGGTTGGAACTGAATTAGCTTTAATGTCCCTTCTAGTCTAAATTGGTCTGTGATTCTATGATTCTGTGAAAGCGTACAGCTAAATATTCAAAATCCCATTTGCTGTTGGCATATTTTTGAGATTAAGAAGTTGGTTTTGGAATCTGCACATCTCAGCTCTCTGGTGTTGCTTTGTTTTTTTTTTTTTTTTCCCTCTTTTTTGGGTGAAGATAACATGGCTGTAGATAAAACCAAATATAGGCAGTGCTGTCTGTCACACATCAATTGCTTTCCCTCACATTTTTAGCCATTTTTTGTATTTTGACATAAGTATTTCTGTGTAACTTGCTTATTCTTCTCCTTTAGAGTAAGTCCTTCCTATCCTTTCCATACACCGCTGTAAGCTAAGACATGTAATTATTCTTTATTGGTTTCAGCATCTTCAGTGCAAAGATGTCAGGAAAACAGCATAATTCCTGTTGGTTTCACTGCCCTTATGCTGGTCTTATTGTGTGATCTTTGGTCATCTTTGTGTGATGCTTGTCTTAGATCTAGGTCTATCACACAGCAGCATCCATGAAAGCATGACTGAAGTCCACATGCATTGTGACTTGGATTTAGCAGAAGGCTGCATCTTAACCTGCTTAGTTAAAGAGAAGTAGTAATTTCTTCTGTAGAGGAACATTGGATCATGTTGGATATTCCACTAACATACTTCATCTTCCAATATTGAAAATTCTCATTAATTCTAAATAGTGTTAGATGCTGTTTTGTTGACTCTGGTTGTTTAAAAGTTACAATTTGAAAAGAAGCTAAAAAAAAAAAAAGGCTTTTTTTTTTTTTTTTAATTAAGTTTTGTGTTATTGTTTGGTGTTTTTTTTTTTGTGGATGTGGGTTTGGTATTGATTTCCTTTATGAAATTAGAATCATAGAATAGTTAGGGTTGGAAAGGACCTGAAGATCATCTAGTTCCAACCCCCCTGCCATAACCAGGAACACCTCACACTAAACCACGCCACACAAGGCTTTGTCCAGCCTGGCCTTGAACACTGCCAGGGATGGAGCATTTGCCACTCTTTTGGGCAACCCATTCCAGTGCCTCACTACCCTCACAGTAAAGAACTTCTTCCTTAAATCCAATCTAAACTTCCCCTGTTTAAGTTTTATCCCATTACCCCTTGTCCTGTCATTACAGTCCCTAATGAAAAGTCCCTCACCAGCATCCCTATAGCTCCCCTTCAGATACTGGAAGGCTGCTATGAGGTCTCCACGAAGCCTTCCTTCCCTAGGCTGAACAGCCACAACTTTCCCAGCCTGTCTTCGTATGCGAGATGCTCCAGTCCCCTGATCATCCTGGTGGCCCTCCTCTGGACTTGTTCCAACAGTTCAATGTCCTTTTTATGTTGAGGACACCAGAACTGCACACTCCAAGTGAGGTCTGACAAGAGCAGAGTAGAGGGGCGGGATCACCTCCTTCAACCTGCTGGTCACGCTCCTTTTGATGCAGCGCAGGATACAGTTGGCTTTCTGGGCTGCAAGTGCACACTGAAGCTGGCTCATGTTCATGTTCGCATTGACCACCACCCCCAAGTCCTTCTCTGCAGGGCTGCTCTGAATCTCCTCTTTTCTCAACCTATAGGTGTGCCTGGGATTGCTCCGACCCAGGTGTAGGACCTTGCACTTGGCATGGCTCAACTCCATGAGGTTGGCATCAGTCTACCTCACAAGCATGTCAAAGTCACTCTGGATGGCATTCCTTCCCTCCAGCGTATCCACCAAACCACACAGCTTGGTGTCATTGGCAAACTTGCTGAGGGTGCACTCAATCCCACTGTCCATGTCAGCTACAAAGATGTTAAACAAGACCGGTCCCAACACCAATCCCTGAGGGACACCACTCGTCACTGGTTTCCAGCTGGACACTGAGCCATTGACCACAACACTTTGCATGTGGCCGTCCAGCCAGTTCTTTATCCACCAAGTGGTCCATCTATTAAATTGATGTCTCTCCAATTTAGAGACAAGGATGTCGTGTGGGACAGTGTCAAACGCTTTGCACAAGTCCAGGTAGATGACATCAGCTGCTCTACCGCTGTCCATCAGTTCCATAGCCCCATCATAGAAGGCCACCAAATTGGTCAGGCAGGATTTCCCCATAGTGAAGCCATGCTGGCTGTCACCAAGCACCTCGTTGTTTTTCATGTGCCTTAGCATGCCTTCCAGGAGAATCTGCTCCAAGATTTTGCCAGGCACAGAGGTGAGACTGACTGGTCTGTAGTTCCCTGGCTCATCCATTTTCCCCTTCTTGACAATGGGGGTTATATTTCCCTTTTTCCAGTCTTCGGGAACTTCACCTGACTGCCATGATCTTTAAATATGATGGCCAGTGGCTTAGCATCTTCATTCTCCAGCTCCTTCAGGACCCGTGGATGGATTTCATCAGGTCCCATGGACTTGTGCATATTTAGGTTCTTAAGATGGTCTCGAACCAGATCCTCTCCTAGAATGGGCCCAAGGTCTTCATTCTCACAGTCCCTGCATCTGACTTCCAAGACTTGGGTGGTGCAGTCAGATCCTTTCCTGTTGAATACTGAGGCAAAGAAGTCATTCAGAACCTCAGCCTTCTCCAAATCCTGTATAGCCAGTTCACCCGATAACTTCCAGAAGGGGCCTGTATTGTCCCTAGTTTGTCTTATTTGCAATGTGCTTATAGAATCCTTTCTTGTTATCCTTAACATCCCTAGCTAAGCTTAATTCTAACTTGGCCTTAGCTTTCCTCACCTGGTCCGTAGGTTCCTGGACAACATCCCTGTATTCAGTGGCTCCTTATCCATCCATGGAGGTCTCCTGGCCCTCCTGCTGCACTTCCTTCTATTTGGATGCAACATTCCTGAGCTTGTAGGAGGGGATCTTTGAATATCATCCAATAGTCTTGGGCCCCCCTACCCTCTAGGGCTATATCCTTTGGAACTGTACTAAGCAGGTTCCTGAAGAGGCCAAAGTCTGCTCTGTTGAAGTCCAGGGCAGTGAGTTTGCTGCACGCTCTTTGTTCTAAAATTCATGCTCTCTATTCTAAAATAATTGTCCTTATTTTAGGTCTCTTTATAACTGACCTTTTTATTTTTCCCTATTTCACTTCTTAAACTGTGAAACAATGTGCTTGATTTTAGTATTTATGTATTTCTAGGTCTTTTAATTGGCTCCTGAATTAAAAATATACCTCTGAATGTTACCAGTTTTAAGGGTAAAGCAAATTGTCATGTTTTCTTTTGTAAATATTATAGTTTCTAGGCGTTTAGTATCTGCTGTCAATCTTACAGAATCTAATGCTGAAGTGCCAAATGAAGAACTAAAGCAACAACTTTGGAAGGCTCTAGAGGTAAGTGACTGTGCCAAGCATGCTGTTGTTGAAATCTGCATTTCTGTTTAACATAGCAAAGTGTTGGTTTAGCTGAAGATCTTAGCATGTCCAGAATCAGGGATGTATTCAGGTTTTTGTAACCAGTGCAGTAGTTGGATGCCTCATTCAATTTTATAACATGATTTTTTTTTTCTTTTTTGTGATGGGGAGAATGGAGAGGAAGTATTTTGAAAGGTGTAGAAATGTAGATAATATTGAAAGGATCATACTACTTTTCTAGCAGGTTTTCTTTATTTAAGCTTCAGGGCCTGAAAATCTTCAGTGTAAATGGAGTAGTCTTTGGGGTTTTAATCTAGATTTTTACTGAAAGTTAGTTAACTTCTACATTTTAATTCTACTGTGGTTAAATACGCACAGCAAGTTAATATGTCAAGGAACCTTACTCATTTTCAATTAGACAAAACTGAAGAAATGCCACTGCTCCGAGGTACAATTTTAGTATCAATTGGTGCAGTAACAGGCCTGAAAGAACTGTGAAAAAAAGTTTTGTATGACAAGAAGTGAATAACTGAGTGACCTACATAGAGGTTAAGGAAAAGTAAGTACACAAAGCAGTAAATTTTATTTTAACTATTGAAAACTAAAAAAAACATGCTTTCTTCCAAAAGGAGGAATGTTATATAAAGGTATGACTGGCAGGTACCTACAGCAGGGATCTGTGTGGACAGTGGTTTTGTTGTGGACAAGTAGTGGTTTTAATCCAACAGTTGTAAAACAATATTCACACTATAGAGTGTAGATGTTTTGTATGATATATTTAGGGTATGTCATATTAATATAGCATTTATATTTTAGTATATATTTGTAGTATTTCATACTGCATATGTAGGAAAACTGTTCTGTTTCCTTATTATAAATCTCTGGACCTATGTTGATACATGCAGCTTCTTTAGCAAGGCAAAACTGCAGTGGTTTATTTTCCAGATATCCTGGAAGAAAACAGAAAGAATAATAATTACAAGTATTCTTAAAGGATTTGGTGCTAGCATGTGCTGTTAACATTTCTTCATTGTAAGCAAGCTTCTTGTCAGGAAAGAATTGTACAGCGTAGAAACTGAACACTGGTTTTTTGAAGAGGACAAATTTACATTGCCCTCTACATGTATGAGTTTTAACACAATTACTTTGCGTTTTATCAGTGTACTTACTTTATTTTGCTTCAGGAAGCTGATATTTTGAAAGCTGAGCTTGAAGTGGCTCAGAGACAACTTGAAGGAAAAGATGAAGCCCTAAGAATTCTGCAGAGCATGGTAGGATTTTTTCAAAAAACATTAATGGTAGAGGAAGGAAAACAGAAGAAATCTTCCTGCCACTCCTCCTTAAAACTCTCTGAACCTGTATTTACCAGGACTTTAAAGCACTGAATCTGCAAGTGTCTTACACACTTGGCCTCTATGACTTTTGCTTCATGCAGCTATTGTGGTTATTGAAGAAGATTTTAGTGTTGTAGCAATTCTCTATTTTTATCTTTGATGTTTTTTAGGATTTATTTAAGTTAAAAGACCAAGGCTTTCTCTCCAGCCCTTTCAGTTATATGTTTTGCCAGTGCTTGAACTTCTGCTGCAAAGCACAGAAATTTTCAGTTGACTGCTCCATCCGTTGTCTTAGAGGACATTATACATTAAATGTTAGGTCAGTCTTTTGTTCACAGATTGTGATACTTTTATTCATTATCACAATGGATTATGTTGAAATCAGTTCCTGTTTTTTAACTTGCTTGCTTAACCCATTTATAGCCTGCAGTTTCTACGCTCAGACATTCATAGTAAGTTACACCTGGCTCAAAGTCTAGGTATGTTGCAACCAAGTTTAAGAGCTGATTTTGTGGATGAGCCCTAAAGAAGACACAATGATGTCATCTTAAATAAATGCTACATTTTCCAAAAGAAGAAATTATGGGATTGAAACACAAGTTTGTTAATGCAATGTAGCATTATGTGACTTGAAATTAGAACTCACTGGGACTTAAAAGTAAGTTGCTAGTGTTTGTAATTCTGCACACTCCTTTTTAACTGTGAGTTTGAACTTCTTATGATGTAACACTAAAAATTTGTCTAAAGCCAAATTAACTAAACTTAATTACAGTATTTTAAGGACTTGTGCTTTTTTGTTTGTTTGTTGTTGGGTTTGTTTTTGTTTTGCAGGTAGTATTTAATAAAGCCACTAGTCACACAAAAGAAATGCTTCAAAAGACTGAAGAAGAAAAGAGAACTTTAGAAAAGGTAAGGGTGCGTTTTTCTTCACACCTCACTAAGAACACAGAGTTCATTGGTTTTAATATTAGGTTATCAGACTGTTTATTTAGATTAGAACAAATCTGCAATTAGTTCAAGTTTTGTTTTTTTTAAATTATTGTTATTCCTTTTTAGTAGAAAGGGAAAATATTAATGTATCACTTTTATGATTTAGATGTCTTGATGCTCTATGTAGTGTGTAGAAATAGTACCTTAAGGTTACTAGAGCTCTTTACTTTCTGTTGGTCTTTGTTGTGGGTTTCATAATCATTCATGGGGAGTTGCACTATTTGTTAGTTATGAAGCAGGAACTTCCCAATAAGTTTAAGAAATGGTGCCCAATTTTCATAGGGAAGATGAGGAAGAGGAGGAGGACGGTGGCAGTGAGCTACCTTGTTAAACTGATTTCTGTGCTTTGTTTCTCTTCCTGTGTGACTGTGTCACAGAACAGTAAGTAGGCAAGGAAACATGGCAGTGTGCGTTTGTTTTTCTCATAAGTGACTACAGGCATCAGTTCATGCAATGCTGTCTGGAATCCACAGATCAGTGATGCAGAAATTTTCTGGTGTCTGGCACCAAATGTATTTTTAGCGGTATCATAGGTTGTCATGGTCGTTGTTCACCTGTGTTTCTGCCAGTGCTAATCTCGGCACCAGTAGTTCCTTTTCTTCCTTTCAATAGGAGGCTTGTAATAAACTGCTGCAGATTTGTTTTGTTTCCACAGGAAATGAATATTTTGCAATGGGAAATTGAATTTGATCAGGATCGATTTAAAAACATAGAAGACACGTGGACAGAAAAATATGAAAGGTATTTGACTTACACTGTGTATTTTTGTGAGTTATTTTAATTGCATTGAATGCTGTATGTCTTTCCTGTGTTCCAAGTTTACTTCATTGGATTTTCAGGGTTTTTCATATTTTCCTAATTTCCTTCCAGATTTGGGAATATTTATTGAATTTTCATGCTAGTCACATTTGTATATTTCAGTTGAAACTTCTAGCTTTGCTAGGCTGAATTTTCACTTCATCCTATTACATTATTATGGTAGCCAGCTGGAGCCAGACCGTTCTTTACTTGCATGCACATACCTCATTTACATTGAATGTGGAAATACCATTTGCTCGTTAATCACTGCTTTATTTTCTTGCACTGAAGGTGTGAGCACACATACAGGTAAAATGGAATGCTTTTGAGCAATTATTTTTTGATTCTTTGTTTAAATAAGGTTTGCTGTGGATATGCAGCAGGTGTGGTTAAGGCAATCAGAAGATGCCAGAACTAACTAACTGCCCTAAACTAACAATGCAGCAAAACGCCTTGAAAAAAGTGATCAACAGGCTCCCTTATTTAAATGTAGGAATGATATCTCTGAAGTCTACTCATCAGAATTATTTTTTTTCTTCAAACTTTGAATTGAACAATAAGCCAAAAGTTTACAAACTGTTTGTTTGAAAGAGGAGTTTTGTTAAGACATTTGGTCTTGTTCACCTGTTAATTAGCTTGAGAGATACTTTGTGAAAAACCCCTTGGCTTTTCTGACTTAACAGATTGGAAGTGTACCCAGATAGTCTGGAACAACAAAATTAACATTAAAAGTTGAAAACTACAGCTGTGGCTTCAGCAAACTGCAAACCAAAAGTTCAGTCTGCTTCGCAAAAAGGCTTTCTGGTACAGGTGTCAGAAAACAGGACAGCAGGATGAGAAGAATGTGTATTCCCTTTGTTTATCTCAGTGAAATAATTCAGGCTACTATTTAAAAAAAAAAAACCCATGAATTCACAGCTTTCTGCATTACTGACATGTCAAGAGATGCACCAAATAAGTCACAGAATCATAGAATGGTTTGGGTTGGAAAGGATCTTAAGATCATCTAGATCTAAGCCGAGTCACCTAACACTAGATCATGTCACCCATGACTTGGCTCAGCCTGGCCTTGAACACTGCCAGGGATGGAGCATTCACAGCCTCTCTGAGCAGCCTGTTGCAGTGCCTCACCACCGTCACAGTAAAGAACTTCTTCCTTATATCCAATCTAAACTTCCCCTGTTTAAGTTTGAACCCGTTACCCCTTGTCCTATCACTACAGTCTCTAATGAAGAGTCCCTCCCCAGCATCCCTATAAGGCCTCCTTCAGATACTGAAAGGCTGCTATGAGGTCTCCACGCAGTCTTCTCTTCTCCAGGCTGAACAGTTCCAGCTTTCTCAGCCTGTCTTTGTATGGGAGATGCTCCAGTCCCCTGATCATCCTGGTGGCCCTCCTCTGGACTTGTTCCAACAGTTCAATGTCCTTTTTATGTTGAGGCACCAGAACCACTCACAGTACTGCAAGTGGGGTCTCACAAAAACAGTGGATTGCCACTTCTCTATTTAAGAAGGAAATACTTCGATACCACAAGGAAAAACATGGCGTAAATGCATACTGTATTCTCTAAGATTGCAACACTTGGCAGAGCAGCTGTTCCTGAGAACAGTGTTCAGCCTAAAGGAAGTTTATTTTATAAAATTCAGACCAAAGGCCTGTTGTCACATGGCCAATAACCGTTCTTTTCTTTTAAGGAAGTAAAGAGATTTCTTTCAAATGTTTCAGAGCTTCAGTATTGCGAATTTCTTTGAGATTCTAATGGTACTGGTACTTAAACTCACCTCCTGTTAAAATCTGAAGTTGCTGAATGATTTTTTTTTTTAATTTTCTTTTTTTAGACATTCACTGAAATGTACTTGGACACATTTAAATTGCTTGTGTAAGGGTGTGGTTTCATGAACAAGGCTAGCCTGTTTGAACAGCCCGTGCTATCTGGGTTGCAAGAGAAACCTCTATGAGCACAGAGATTCCTGGGTTTTCTCTCTGCAGAGCCACATGCAGCCCTGGAAAACAAGCGTGCTTCCTTAGCCTTGGGTCAGAGCCACTCAGACCAAGCCTACACAGGTTGGTTAGGAGTAGTGTCGGGCTGGATACTGGCTGGCCCCTGGCTAGCAGATTTGGATCTAACAACATACTGTGTATTATTGGTACAGGGAAAATTTTACCATTTTTCTCAATAAAAAATAATAAAAGTGAGAAAGCAAATTGTATAATGCTGCATGGATAATATCTTGTCAAACTGGCAACTCAGCTGTTTCCAGTTTTGACTTTTTTCTTCAGTTTTCCCAGTAATCCTAATCTAAAATATTTTAAAAGGTAATACATCCTTTTTCTAACTTCTGCAGGATATGTTGTGAAAATGCAACTCTTAAGGAAGCACTGAAAATGAGAACAGAAGAAGTTAAAACTTCTAAAGCTGAAAATGCAAGTAAGCCACCAACAGTTCTTCCTCTTAATGTGTTGTTTCTCAGGAATAATGCAGTATTTAGCTATAAAGGAAGCTTTCTATTGGTAAAAGTCTCTTTGTTACTGGCAGATGATCTTAGTGGCTATGCAGAAGCGTTTTTTCAATGGAAAAGTTGTGTTTGTTTGTCTTTTTCCCTCTTAAAAAATAAATAAATGACAGGAGAAGTTAGGTATGCATAGCTTAAAAAGTAGATCAGGTATGAAAAAAGTATATCTATCTTATCTCACTGGCCTGGGAAAACACAACTGGTATCTGAGTTGCTACATCTGCACAGTCTGATCACATTCCCAAACTGATGCTTTATTGAACTGTTTAATTTCTGTGTAGATAAACTCCAAAGCTAAGAAATCAGAGCAGCAGACTTTGTAATCACTTTCCTTGTTTTATTTCATAGTGCTGAATCAGCGGTGCTTGGAATTTCTTGCCATGCTAGATGTGAAACAAAAGAAGGTTGTTCAGGAAAACATGTCCTTGAATAAAAGCGACATTACAGATTTTACAGGTTTTGAAGTAAGTGTAACTTAGATGGTTTTCAAAATGGCTGGTTCAGATATATGTTTATATTCAAAATACATACTTTTTTTTTGCCTACTGATTATTTAACTGTTTCTTTGGGCCTATTTTAAGCTAATAAGAGTATACCCTTGCCTGTTAATCAACATTCTAATTTGTGGATTATCCTGCAAAGAAAGAGTAGACAGAAGGAGCACTAGGCTATCTTTCACAAGCTAGTGTGCTTGATTTTTATTTCCTAACTCCTCAAATCTTTATCCCTTTGCTTAGTGATTTACTTTATTGGGAAAAAAAAAATCTAATTAAGTCTTCAGGGGGTAGCATACAGAGGCTGATAGATTTTGCCTTTAGTTTATCTTGCTGAAAAAAGCACACTTTATGTGTAACTCACATGTTGTGTGGGTCAAAAGCAATCACACCTAAATCTCTTGCAGCTTGCTTCCCCTGACTCTTATACTCCCTTGCAGGATGTTTTTTTGCTAGTCATCTGCAATCTCTTGGATTGTGTAGTGTGTGCACTTAGTTATTTAACTGGTAGTTTGGTTTGGATTTTCAGCTGGCAGTTCTTGGAGCCTGCACCTGCAGTGCTTCTGGGGGACAGCCTTGTCCCTGTGCTAAAATGGCAGCTGTAACACGAAAGCAACTTCTTCATCTCAAGCAAGAGGTAACACTGCTTGGCTTAAATGTGAACATGCAGAGGCATGCTTGTGCTTGAAACTAAGTAAAGCAGAAACGCTCTATTACAGTTTACACAAACTAATGTGTTTTAAACCAAGAATGCATCTCAGAATTAATCTAGAATTTGTTTGTAATGCTCTAACTTTTGCTGATATAAAGTTGTAATTACAGTATCAATCAGGTTTACTAGAAACAAACAAAATCTTTCTCATTTTTTTCCTTCCACATGTGTTTTTTTAATCTTAAAAATAAGTAAAGAACGCTCTAAATGTATGCACTCCATAAGCATATGCCTAGCATGATTGTGGACTACCACTGACCCTTTCCTGTCCTTCCTGGCAGTGCATTATACCCCTCCTCTGCACTGACATCAGCACTCACCAGCCTGCTCACCCAGCTAGGTCAGGAAGCTGATCTGGCTGAAAACTGTATATTTGCATCACTCTTCAATCAGTAACATAAGCTGTTAAGGGTTTTAATTCAGTGGAATTGTATTGGTTTAGAATTTTTCTTCTAATTCATATTTGACTCTATAGATGTGGAAACCATCCTAGGGGTCCCACTGCAGAAGTTCCAGTGACTGACTTATTTTGAAAATAAGTACTGTCATGTCCCTTTTGTACCAAGGTTATTACCCGTGACATAGCATTTGCAGTTGGCATGGGACATTAATACCCTCCTCAAGGTCTTCTGCATATCCAGAGATAAACAGTCATTGCTGGCAGCTTGTCTATGTAGATGGGTAGTGATGTATGCATGCATAGAAAAGAGTAAGGACTTCAATACACATTTCAAAATCTATTTCTTAACATGATGAGGAAACACTTTGGTTTCTACTACTTCTTTGATTATACTTATGTAAAAGTTGTCTGTGTTTATGTTTTCAGTATGTCTCTTCATATAAAATTTAGATCTGCTCTTGCTTCCAAATTGCTCAATACATCTTAAATTTTCACTGAATTAAAAACAGGGTGAAAATCTGAAGAAGAGTAAAGATGAAGCTTATATAATGGCAGATGCTTTCAGGATTGCATTTGAGCAGCAGCTAATGCAGAGGAAGGACCAAGCCCTGAGGCTTGCAGAAGTGATAAAGATTAAGAAGGAAACAAGATTCATAAACTGGAGACATCTGAAAGATGATGGTAACTGGACACGCTATGTATCTGTAATGGTTAGCTGCAGAAGTTAGATGACAAGTGGCACAAACAGACTTTCTTATTATACTAGACGTATGTCTCTGGTTTAATTGCTGACTGAAGTTTATGAAGTTGAGGAACAAAAGGAACAAAGTTATGTCAAAACTGTAAATACATTAAATAGTTTGTCATATCGTTGGGGAATTTCTTCCAGAAGTTT
Source organism: Agapornis roseicollis (assembly GCA_002631895.1). NCBI lineage: Eukaryota > Metazoa > Chordata > Aves > Psittaciformes > Psittacidae > Agapornis > Agapornis roseicollis. The sequence continues at coordinate 47,290 of NDXB01000308.1, forward strand.
TGCGTGTATAATGTAGAGTATCTGCATGTAAGTGGAATATATGAATACGACAAAGGAGCTATCAGTCTAGGCTTTTAATGTAACCTTTTTTTATTATGCTTTCATAAACTGTACTACCTGATTAAAAACATAATGGAATAAATAAACTGTAGTCTACTAGGTTGACAAAAACATTCTGGATATTAGATGTTTATTATGCGAACAACGCAAAAAAGATAACATCTGGCAAGTTTAGCCTGACTATTTTAGATGCTGTCAAGAACTCAGTAGTTGGACTTGTTGATGATCGTAAAGGCCTTTTCCAAACTAGTTGATTCTGTGATTCTATGATTTAACTTGATAGGCTTTTTTTTTTTTCAAGTGAGCTCTATGTAAGAGGGAAGGAGGAGAAATTCTATATATATGTATATGTATCTGTGTGATCTTTCAGTGACATACTAAATAGTTGGGGTTGGGTTTTTTCTGGTTTTTTTGAGACATTTCTAGGTTTTTATTATGCGTGTACTTGGAGTATAGTTCTGGTATCCAGAACATAAGAAGGACATGGAGCTGTTGTAGGAAGTCCAGACAAGGGCCATGAGGATGATCAGGGGCTGGAACACCTCCCAGATGAAGACAGGCTGAGAAAGTTGGGGCTGTTCAGCCTGGAGAAGAGAAGGCTGCATGGAGGCCTTAGAGCAGCCTCCCAGTATCTGAAGGGGGCCTACAAGGATGCTGGAGAGGGACTTTTCATTAGGGACTGTAGTGATAAGACAAAGGGTAACAGGTTCAAAGTTAAGGAGGGGGAAGTTTAGATTGGATATAAGGAGGAAGTTCTTTATTGTAAGGGTGGTGAGACACTGGAACAGGCTGCCCAAAGGAGTGGTGAATGCTCCATCCCTGACAAGTGTTCAAGGCCAGGTTGGACAGTCTTGGATGACATGGTCTAGTGTGAGGTGCCCTTGCCCACGGCAGGAGGGTTTGGAACCAGATGATCTAAGGTCCTTTCTAACCTTGACTATTCCATGATTCTGTGTGCATCTACGTGAGTATTTATTGTTATTCATGTGTTACAAAACGGGTTACAAAGCCCTTTGTAAAAGAGGAAGAATTCCAATGATCCTTTCCTTCTTTAAGATAAAGGATAAAGATAAGTACTTAAGTGCTTTTGTCATGGTCAAAACCATAGCACAATATAGGAATAGCACTTTAAGATATATTTGTGTTAGACATTGACCTCGACATGCCTTGCTTTGAGGTGGGTCTTAGAATCAAAGAATCACAAAATCAACCAGGTTTGAAAAAGACCTAGGGCATCAAGTCCAACTGTTCCTAGTACTGCCAATGTCACCATTGAACCATGTCACTGGGGGCCTCATCTACACAGTTTCTGAACACCTCCAGGGATGGTGATTCCACCACTGCCCTGGGCAGCCTGTTCCTGATGCCTGACCACCTTTCTAGGGAAGAAATTGTCCTTAAAAGCCAGTCTAAACCTCTCCTGGTGCAGCTTGAGGCCATTTCCTCTTGTTGTATTGTTTATTCCTTGGGAGCAGAGACCAGCCACCTCTGGCTCCATCCTCCTTTCAGGTAGTTGTAGAGAACAATAAGGTCCCCCTGAACCTTCTTTTCTTCAGGCTAAACACCTCACTTCCTTCAGCCTAGATTCCTTTAGCACCCTTGGCATGTAATATACTGAAACAGCATACATTTTGAGTACTGACATCGTTTCCAAGCTCTATATGCCGATACAGTAAATATGTGAAATGTATGTATTTTAACCTTTTTAGAAATCTCAGAATGTCAAAGAGTATGTAAATATATATATATATATTTTTTTGCCTTAGAATGAGAGAAGATGTAGACTGCATTACCCTTTAAGAGATTAGTCAGGGTCCAGTTTTACACAGTTCCTTAGGAAGTTTTTCTCCTTTTCAGTAATGCCACAGTTCGTGTACTTCTGTTTTCCTTAGGGCGCGTCAAGTTACAAGGGAACAAGAACAGTCTGGGACAAAAAATATCCAGCCTGCTCTCATCAGAGGTGGATGGCAAGAAAGTTAAAGAGCTGGACAGTCCTAATGAAATCCTGAAGATGTTAATAGATCTGGTTAGTGTTCTGTTAGACTGTTCATCATGAGTCCAAATCTGCCATTTTATACAAAATGCTTTTTCTTATAAACTGCTTTCTTTTCTTCCTCTTTTAAATAAATACTCAGGTAAATGACAAAGAAGAGGCTCTGGCTCATCAAAGAAAGGTTAACTACATGCTAGCTCGAGCAATTGAGGCAAGAGAAGATGATTCAGAACATGAAACAGGAAATGGGATGCTATGTAATCGTCAGTACAAAGTACAGGAGTCACTGGGCCCCAAATGTGCCTGCTGCCAAAACCTTTGTTCTCAAAGCAGTGTTTCCCCAGTTCCCAATGCAAAAATATGTGAAAATCCAGTAAAAATGCTTCAAAAATCACACTCCTGGTCCTCTGAGACTACGTGCTGTGAAGAAAATGATTCACGTGGAAAAGCAGATGAAACTGTGGTGATCTTTATATAGCAATCTGAGGCAATAAACTTATTTTTTCTTTAAAAAGGATGTTATGGAAGGATATTGTTCAGCTTGGGAAAGTGGAGACTCTGGGAAGAGCTGCGAGAGCCTAAAGGGGTGACAAGAAACCTGGAGAGGGGCTTTTGACAAGGGCCTGTAGGGACAAGACAAAGGGGAATGGCTTTAACCTGACAGAGGGGAGACTGAGATGAGCTCTTAGGCAGAAGTTCTTCCCTGTGAGGGTGGTGAGGCCCTGGCACAGGGTGCCCAGAGAAGCTGTGGCTGCCCTATCCCTTGCAGTGTTCAAAGTCAGGTTGGACACAGGGGCTTGGAGCAACCTGGTCTAGTGGAAGGTGCCCCTGCCCTTGGGAGGTGTTTGGAAATGGATGAGCTTTAAAGTCCAAACCAGTCTGCGATTCTGTGAAATACTTAAAAATGCCCTGTGATGAAATCACTGCCTACCAGCCCACGCCATAACGTTTGCTGCTGCCATCTCCAGTGTTGCAGAGGCAGCACGGTGCCTGTTCCTGTGGCGAAACAACTGGACACAATGAGTGTCACACTCATCCCCACGCGAGGTGGAGCTGCCGGGACGTCAAGTTGGTGATGTTAAGGGATGTGTTCCCGCTTGGCTTGCGCCCCCTGCCGGCCAGTTCCGGCACCGCGAGTGTCGGGACCGCGTCAATCACAGGCTGGCTCCGCTCCTTTCCCGCCTCACCTGCTCCCGCTGCCCACACCGCGACTGCGCAGGCGTGTGGGGGTGTGGCCGTGAGAGCGGTGGCTGGTCGTGTAGAGAAGGGGCGGCCCCTGAGGTAAGCGGGATGATGGGGGCGGTGTTCAGATTCTCCACCGACCCCCCTCTCCCCGGGGTGAGGCTGTGGGTGCGGAGCTGGTATAGTCCTGGTGGGGCTGAGGGCGGGGGTGCGATGCCCAGTGCAATTGTTGGTATCTTGCCGCCGGGCGGCTTTCCCGCTCCCCAGCCAGCTCCAGCTGCGGCCTTCCCGGTCCGCTTTCGTCTCGGCGCTGGCACTCGGGTCCGGCCGTCTCCCGAGGCTTCCGGCCGGGTGAGTGGGAGCGGGAGCTGGGCCTAGTCCTGGTGCGTCCGGTGTCGCGGTTGCCCCCGCAGGTGATGGCTTGTTAGTGTTCCTTTTGCCTTGGTCGGCTCCGTCTTGTAGGTGCCAGGGACCTTTGTCTTACCTGGTGTGATATGGATGTGTATCTCAGTTGAGAAAAACGTACTAAGTATTCAGCGCTGAATTTTATTCCGGGCCTGGAGAGGGGCTTGTTTACTTCGGAGCTGATAAGTTGTCATGAGCGAGAGAAACTTTGTGCTAGGAAGATTATACAGCCTCAGCAGCATGAGCGAATACACTCTCTGGAAATGGAAGATGGTATTGAAAGCAAACAATCACCTTGTACTGGGCACTGGTGAGGCCACACCTCGAATCCTGTGTTCAGTTCTGGGCCTCACTACAAGAGAGACATTGAGGTGCTGGTGTGGGTCCAGAGAAGGGCAGTGGAGCTGGTAAAGGGCCTGGAGCACAAGTGTGATAGGGAATGGCTGAGGGACTTGAGGGTGTGTTTAGTCTTGAGAAGAGAAAGTTCACTGGGGACTTTATTGCTCTCTACAACTGCCCGAAAGGGAAGTGGGGCCAAGAGGTGACTGGTCTTTTCTCCCAAGGAGCAAGGGATAGAACAGGAGGAAATGGCCTCAAGCTGCACCAGCGGATAGGTTTAGATTGAATATTAGGAACAGTTTCTTCCCCAGAAGGGTGATCAGTTATTGGAACAGGTTGCCCAGGGCAGTAGTGGAATCATTATCCCTGGAAGTGTTTGCAGACTGTAGACAAGGCCCTCAGTGACATGGTTTAGTGATGGCCTTGGCAGTACTGGGGAACAGTTGGACTTCTGGTGATCTTGAAGGTCTCTTCCAAACCTGGTTCATTCTGTGACTCAAGTTAAAGCAAATCTTTGTGGTGTTTTAGGATGCAGTCTGCCACTGGCTGTTTTTATAGCAGTTCTTGTTGTGTATTGTATGTTAGATTGCTTAGATGATTTGGTTGCTCCTAGAAGGTTACTTACTGGTTTTGCTTACTTCTTGTTCCATTGATTTTTATAGGGGATGCAAAGTATAATGTACATGCTTGCACCATACATTTACAGGCATCAAATATTTTATGATGTGCTTCTGGATAAACTATGAAACATTCTCAGTCTGTATTTAAGTATAAGCTATAGTAGCAGAGAACTGGTTTATTGGTGCATCCTGCAGAAAGAAACAGAAAGTTCAGAGAAGTTGCCTGCCAGTACTATATGCTGTCAGTGTCTATTGCTGAGGTTGACTACGACAAATATCTGGTTATTAGTAATGCAGATCAGAGGAGTTGAGAATATGAAGGGAACACTGGTTTCCACCGGGGAGTGATCTTTCAGACCTGCTACAAGAATTGTATTATCATTACTCATTTTCTAATGCTGAGTAATAAATGCTGATACGACTAATGATAATGGAACCTTGGGCAGTCTGAGAGAGATGTGTTTGTTTGATTGAGCAAGTGGATTCTTCAGCTGTTGGCCTTGCTGCTCGTGGCACTGCTTATGTGTTAAGAGCACTGCTGAACATGTGTAATTGTTAATGGATTTTTGGAGCGATCTGGTTGAATAAACAGAATGTTGCTCTTTTTAAGCAAGGAAGTTTAGTTTTCTGCAGTGTGCCATGTAAGCTTTTTCTTGTGTGTCGGAAAACTTTTATTTTCACCCCCTGATTCAGCTGGTAAATTTGCAGTGGCAGCAGCTGGTGCAGTTTTGCGGTTGGATATGTTGTCTTAGCAGGAATTATTTTAGTTTTTATTTGACAACATTCAAGTTTTAACAAAGCATTTGCTGAGTTGTAATGAAATTTCCTGTTAAGTGGATTGCTGATGAATATCAAGGGCAGTAATTTGTACCCGTGTTATGTTTGGTTGTTTTTTGTTTGGTTTTTTTTTTTTGACCATGGTGCCCTGAATTGATGGGTAGGTGTATGGGGTAGCGGTATGGGAGGGGAAGAGAGGAAGAGAAACCTTTTATCTAAATAATTAAGTACCCTTAAGGTGGGAGAAGAAGCATACTGGGTTTGCTGCAGCGCTTCATTTCTGCAGCACTGTGAGTTCAGTTCTTAATGGTTGTTTTTTTTGTCAGAGTCTTTGTTCTAACTATGGTAGCTGATGGGTGGTGAGCTAGAAAAAAACTGCTTGAATCCTATTGTGAGGATAAAAGCTTCAGTATAGCTTTCTGCACAGGCTAAGTATGATTAAGCACAGTCATGGAGCTGAAATTATGTAACTTTGCAGTGAACAAGATGACTTTCTTCGTAATCTAAAATTAAGATGGGCTGAAGACCTGTGTGCATATGTGTTTTTCTTAATCTCTAAACCTGATCTTTTCTTGTTTTAGCGTGCTCCAAATAGAAGCCGGGCTGATTCTGCACTGACAATTACCTGTGACTAGCTGGAGACCTGGTAATGTGTATACTTATTAACACTATGAAGAGTGTTCTTCAGGGATTCTTAAATATCAAGAGACAGCTTGTCACTAGACATTAAACTGGTTAGCTTCTAATAATTAACTTGCTATTTTATTTTACAATTTAGCATCACTGAAAACTACTGCCTACCTCCATATAGAGAGTCTGTATTTGAAAATAAGTTGTTAGTTCATCTGGTAACTTGGACATCCTCTACCCTGCCAAATATTTGCTATCTCCATCTCTAAGTGTTGAGAAGTCCCTCCTAGAATGTTGGGTTTGAATTCTGGCAAATGTGTCTGTTATGTTAAAAGTGATTCATAAAGTTTATAAAAGAAATGGCCTGTGGGGTGTACTGAGGCACTTGCACTCATTGCAGTTCATCCAGATCACAGTATTTCCTTTCTTTAGGTAACAGGTAGGTAGTAGAATTTTTCCCTCTGTTTCTTAAGATACTGTCTTTGTGCAATTTAAAGTGCAGTATTAGGAGTTTGCGGAGACCAAGCCTAGTCTGACTGAGAAAATAACATAAGCAAACTTTTGTTATTCTCTTTTCTTCAATTTAAGCTTGCCTTTTGGAGGCCTCCAAAGGTAGAGAAGGGTGTTTGATCAGCTGTTGATGTGATTTAAATACTTACTGTTAAGAATTCTTCCTGGGATTGGCACAGAATAGCTCACTTCAGTGCAGTTCACATTATCAGTTGGAAGTACTGGCTTCCTGGGTTCTCCTTGGTGACTGCTGCCTGGCAGATCAATAAAATGTTGTTAGTTTTCCAATTAAACACTTGGGTAAGATAATGATGAATGCTGATCAGAACAGAAGTAAAAGCTTTGAAAGGTAAGTACTTAAGGTGAGCTTGATAAGAAACACATCAAATGCTTACCTAGAGTACTCTCATCAATAAAAAGTACTGCTCTGTCCTAAAACAGAAGTTAACAGAGCAGAGCTGACTGTTGATTGGGAAAAGAAAAAAGTGGATGTTTGCTAACCTGTGTACTTGGAAACCCTTGTGATCAGTGTGTTCTGTTCTTCAAGTGAGATGAGCTGCTGCTTAAGGGAGCAAGATGCACATAAGGACAGATTGTGTGATCAGAAATGATGACCTGTAATGGTATAGAATATTCACAGCATGACCTCTTTATGTTCCTTAATGTTTTGTTTTCAGTCTGTTTCTGGCTGAAGAAGTAGTGAGCGCTCCAGCACTTCTTTTGACATCTGGCTGCATAGTTTACTCATACAGTAGGCAATCATCTGGTCATAAGGAAATAACAGACCTTACTAGCTCAGTTTGGTGCAGTTATCCATGAAATAGAATCTCTAAAACTAAACTACTTTACCTCATTTAACCATAACTGCATCCCCCTATCTACACCTGACTTTCTGAAGTAAATTTTTCTTGGATCTTGCTCTTTAAACTGTGTTTTACAATATTAGATAGTAGCTGTAGTAGTTGTTATTGTTGTTTTATGGTTGTTTTGAGCTTTGATTATATTTACCCTTTTTGAGAATGATTTGTAATTTATTTTCAAGTCTCCTCACGCGTAAATATTTAATGTAACCTGAAAGCATATCGCAGACAGTGATTTAAACATTGTTTAAAACTTAAACCTTTCTACTTTGAAAAAAAATCATACAATGGAGCTGCTAAGAGCCTCAGATTGTATGTCTCACTGCACTGTTGCAGTGAGTTATACAGTCAGATACAGTTATGAACATTGTGTTTTAATAGTTTATTTAAAAAAAAAATAATCTGTGAACCAATTTTGAGAGAGTCCAGTGTATTCAGAACTCAAAAAAATATGTTCAGAAGACAATACATAATGCTGTTTAGTCAACAGAAGGTCCATGACTTTAAATGTGTAAGAGGTGACTGCAGCAAGGAGGAGATTTAAGTTCTGCAGGTGGCTGGACATGCAGGTTAAGCTTCCCTGTGCTTTTCAGTACTGATTTCTTCCTGCTCGTGCATTGCCCCTTCTGGTGTGCTGGCGTGCTTTTTTGTATGTCTACATGAGGAATTCATCTGGATGAAAAATAACTAAGGAAATGCTCTATTAAGCCCAGGTCAGTTCTTGCTCTGTGCAGAGTCACTGAGCAGATGTTATCTCTTGTGATGTAAGCAACAGTAGAGGGACAAGCTGTTTACAAAACAGTTTATCTAAAACCTTCAGTGGAGACATCTGCAGCTTTAGTCTCTTATTCCACCCCCAACATTGTTCCTTTTTCCCATACAGAACAATAATTTCACTTTCCAATCTCAGTCCTTTGCTTTTTTTTTTTTTTTTTTGATTTTGT
>NDXB01000308.1:55713-74772 GCA_002631895.1 Agapornis roseicollis
TTTTTTTTTTTTTTTAGTGATTTTGTAGAATTGAGGGTGGGGGGAATGGTGAGTGTTTCTTCTACTGAAATTTCTACCTACTTAAAGAAAACACAGTGATGGTGTTGCTAGTTTCAGATTGTTAGAAGTATAATTCTTAAAATAATATATTCAGAACAAATGCAGTTTGCTAAAACAAATGGTTTCTACAGACTACTTTTGATCAGGGAATAAAAACGTATCACTAGAGCTTTTTCACAACTCTAACACATTCCTTGTTTAATGAAAATATTTGGATTGGCTGTAGGCAAATCTAGGGAGCAAAAAATAAAACTTGGTCTTGCTGCTGAAAGAGGATTTGAAACCACATAAGAAACCAGGAAGCTTTTACAGTTTTTTGGTGCTGCAGATACATGGGTTCTGGATGGAGAGGTTCAAGAAGGGTAAGGAGCTTCTGCTTATCCTCCGTTGGGGATGAAGGTGATTGTTGTGTTTTGGGGTGTTTGTTGGGTTTTTTGTTTCACTTTGTTTTTCTTGAAAAAGCTGAAAACCTGTAAAACACTTCATGAAAAGGGTAATGAAATTACAGGAATAATATCATAGTTGTTCAAAGTGATGTTAGTTGTTCAAGATGCTTTACTAACTGAAATGGAACTACTTCAGTTCAAAACTGTAGATTGTCACAATATTGTTGGCTCAATAGACTGAGGTATTACAATAGTTTGCTGAGCTCTCTGTAGAAATGATTTAATCTGTGTTAAATATATGTAAATATTTGCATATGATTTCATTTCTACAATTCTTTGCATTGAGTTCTTTCATTTTCAGAGAAGACAGTGAGCCAACAGTGTACAGTGGATATTCATCCTTCTAATCTACCTGTTCAGCATTACAATCTAATAATGCATATATGTTTAATTCAAAATTTATCTTGTGCCACTTAAGAGGGCAAAATAATATATAATCTCTAGGTTTCGTAAGTGCAAGATAATGATAAACGAAATAGTTACTTACCTCAGTATATTTTCTGAAATATGAAAGATTTTTGTTTTTAATTAAAGCTGCTAATGTCATTGAGAAACCTGAATGAAAGTTGTTTCAGAAACATCTCTAATTTCTTAACGATATATATTCGATTCCTTTATTAACAATTAAGGGACTCCTTAAAAAAAAAAAATTGCTGATCTTAAAAATGATCAAAATTGTGATTGCAGTAAATTGGTAGCTTAACTTGCAGATCTGTAACTCTTCAGTGTTTTGGGTAGGTAATTAGGAGTGCAGCAGATGGAGTCAAAGATTTTTGCCAGGACCTTGTTGTGGGTTGATGCTTGTTTTGCTTTGGTGAAGAAACAAGCAGAAAGCTAACTTTGTTCTCTCTTTAAAGTATATGACTTTATTGTTCTAGCTCTTGGCTTTCTGTAGGATTAGAATATGTGCCAGTACAAAGGCTTGGAGAATGTGAGGCTGGAGAGTCATGAGGGGCCTGTGATGACCACCCCTTTTGGTCTGCACATTAGTTGTAGCTTAGGTTGTGCCTGAGTGGTACAACCTGTGTAATAAATCACAGAATTACAGACTAGTTTGGGCTGGAAGGGACCTTAAAGCTCATCCAGTTCCAACCCTCTGCCAGGAGCAGGAACACCTTCCACTAGACCAGGTTGCTTCAAGTCCTATCCAACCTGGCCTTGAACACTGCCAGGGATGGGCCAGCCACAGCATCACTGGGCACTCTGTGCCAGGGCCTCACCACCCTCACAGGGACAAACTTCTGCCTGAAAGCTTATCTCAACCTCCCCTCTGTCAGGTTAAAGCCATTCCTCCTTGTCCAGTCCCTACAGGCCCTTGTCAGAAGCCCCTCTAAAGCTTTCTTGTAGCCCCTTTAGGTAGTGGAAGCTGCTGGAAGGTCTCCCTAGAGCCTTCTCTAGGTTGAACAAGCCCAGGTCTCTCAGCCTGCCACCATAGGGGGATACAAAGAATGAAAATCAGCCTTATGTATTTTTTGATACCTGGGTTTCTCGTAATCCTTAAGTATTTCAAGTTTTTTGTGTCTGTTCAACTAACTTTTTACTGTCAGTCAATTTTGTTGCTGTTCATAAATAAACACATAGGGATGGGATCTATTCTGTGATGTCTCTTAATGGATCACCAGAAGGTGTTAACCTTGTAGACTTTTAATTGGAATAACTTCTGTTTCAGATGGTCTTTCACTTGCAGGAGGTCATAAAATGAGATTATTTTACGAGCAAGAACCATATTCAAGTGAGTGTAAGAGAAATGGCATTAAGTACATACTTGTGGCTGTTTGCTCATTAGGTAGCTGTGTAAGATGATTTATGGTGCAGCATGCTGAAGACCTTTGGAGTGCCTAACTCATGGCCATGGAGATAATACAGTAGTATATACAGACTGTTTCTTTTTTGCTTATATGAGGTCACATGATATACTGTATCAGGTGGTCATGCATGCTAGTTGTTTCATCTTTCTTACCTTTTGAAAGTCTCTATTTGAACTATATGATTCTATGTTAGCTTAAAGTACTCTTACTATATGTGTATTAGTAGGGTAGTAAGTGAATGCACCTGATCTGAACCATTGAGTGAGAGGAGACTTTACACCTTATCAGAGGAAGTAAGGCAGAGAATCTGGATCTGTAGCTACAGGATGGCATAAGAGGTATGAGAGAATTTTAAGTATTTGCTTGGGCTCTAAGCTTAGAGAAGAAACGGTACTAGATGGTCAGAGTACATTGAATGGGGTGGAGTGTGAAGTCAGCCAATGCAGAGACTAAGTGCACTGATTAGAACAAAAAGTAGACAGACCCTCAGAGCAGAAAATAAAGGGATCTGAGTCAGTTCAGTTTACTTAAGGGAAATGTAAATGACATCTTGATTATGTGTTATAGGTAATTGCAAATTGCACAACATGAGTGTTAAGTTGTGAAAAAGAGAGGGAGTTAGAAAAACAATTCAGAGTGACCAAAAAGGCATATCCTTACGTGACTGGAAATCTTCATTAAACAAATTAAATGGGATGTTTTGCAGTAGTGAATGTGATTAATAAATAGCTCTCTAATGAGTTGTTATGTCTTTAAAAAGAGAGCTTTAAAATCATTATTTTTTTATGACTCAGAAGTGTAATGGGCTTTATGTAGAATAGGGATAATGATTATCATGCTGGATACCTTTTTCTTTCTCTGGCCTTGGAGGAAGGTATAAGATTTCAAAGCAGCTCACTGATTATCGTGGGAGGAAGAGTACTGACCTCTGCCCACTTAAACACACTGCAGCTCTGTGTAAGACAACTTCCTCATATTTCAGTTAATTTTCTGCTTTATAGTTGTTGATGTATTTTAAATTTTAGCCTGTGTTTCATTTTATCTGAAGCATTTGGTCATAGCTGAGAGTAAATTGAGGTTGTTTGCATAGCTGGGGAACTAAGAGAACTTACTTATTCAAGTGTCACATTCATATGCTCAATGTTGAACTGGTTGTCAGAAAGAAAGATGCGTTTTGTGCAGCTTAAAACATGACATTGTAGAATCAAAGAATATTTAGGGTTGGAAAGGATCTTAAGATCATCTAGCTCCAAAACCCCTTCCATGGGCAGGAACACCTCACACTAGACCACATTGCCTGGGGCTGCTTCCAACCTGGCCTTGAGCACCACCAGGAATGGAGCATTCACAACTTCCCTGGGCAGCCCATTCCTGTACCTCACCACCCTAACAGGAAAGAATTTCTTCCTTAAATCTAACGTGAACTTCCACTGTTTGAGTTTTAACTTAATATGCCTTGTCCTATCACTACAGTCCCTGATGAAGAGTCCCTCCCCAAAATCCTTATAGGCCCCCTTCAGATACTGGAAGGCTGCTATGAAGTTTCCACGCAGCCTTCTCTTCTCCAGGCTGAACAGACCCAACTTTCTCAGCCTGTCTTTGTATGGGAAATGCTCCAGTCCCCTGATCATCCTGGTGGCCCTCCTCTGCACTTGTTCCAACAGTTCCATGTCCTTTTTATATTGAGGACACCAGAACTGTACACAATATTCCAAATGAGTAAAAAGTTGGGGCTGTTCAGCCTGGAGAAGAGAAGGCTGCATGGAGACGCTCTTCATTAGCGACTGTAGTGACAGGACAAGGGGTAATGGTTCAAACTTAAACAGGGGAATTTTAGAATGGACATGAGGAAGAAGTTCTTTACTGTGAGGGTGGTGAGGCGCTGGAATTGGTTGCCCAAAAAAGTGGCAAATGCTCCATCCCTGGCAGTGTTCAAGGCCAGGTTGGACGAAGTCTTGTGTGACGTGGTTTAGTGTGGGGTGTCCTTGCTTATGGCAGGGGGTTTGGAACCAGATGATCTTAAGGTTCTTTCCAACCCTAACTGTTCTATGATTTCCCCTTAGTGAAGCCATGCTGGCTGTCACCAACCACCTTGTTGTTCTTCATGTACTTTAGCATGCTTTCCAGGAGAATCTGTTCCAGGATTTTGCCAGGCACAGAGGTGAGACTGGCTGGTCTGTAGTTCCGTGGGTATTCCATTTTCCCCTCCTGAAAATGGGGGGTTATATTTCCCTTTTTCCATTAGTCAGGAATTTCACCTGACTGTCATGATTTTTCAAATACAGTGGATACTGGCTTAGCAACTTCATTCGCCAGTTTAATTAAGAAATGTCTAAGATAATATAGGCATCATTTATTTAAATAGTTCAGTTGAGCTTCATTGGGGATAATGGCCTTTTCTGGGGCTTTGCATGTGAACTGTATGGCATAAAATGTGGGGAGTCAAAGTAGCAAATCCTAGTATCCCTTCTGGTATTGAACTTTGTGACATCGTAATGGCATAGTATGTGCATTCGGCTGCATTTTGCTTTAGTAAGACACCCTTGATTTCCTAATTCAGGGTGAATTTTTGAGTGTATTGTGCATAGTGTAGTGTAGATTGTACTCAGTGTACACGGAGGCTGACAGCCTGTAGCCCTGTTTGTACTTGAATTTTGTTTACATGGAGTGAGGTGGAAGTATTATTAAAAAGGGAAAAGAATACTTCATAGAAGTTGTCTTCCAATAATAATACTTTGTAAACAGCAAAGTTTTGTGGATGAAAGACCACAACAGTCTCTCTGTTTCTCTTTTTAGGTTTGAGAAGGCTAAGACTTCACTAGAACTGTGTCTAGAATGGACAGTTACTTTAAAGCTGCTGTCTGTGACTTGGACAAACTACTTGATGAATTTGAAGAGAATACAGGTTAGTTCATGCGCTGCCTTGTTCTCCAGTAGAGTGATTTTGGTCAGATGACTGTTACCATGGAATTTGAAAGTAGGCTATGCCAAGTGAAAGCTTGTATTCTCTGAAAGATGGGATTTAGAAAGAATGCACTTTGAGTGACAGGAGTTTTACACACTTTGTTTTTTATTTCTTTTTTGCTCTAAACAGATGAATATGACTGCTACAGAATACCCCAAAATCCATATGACTCAAAACACCATTTGCTGTCTTCAGTTCTGGATTGCGTACAACATGCATACCCAACACCAAAACTGCAAGAGAATGCTAACAGTTGTACTTCATCAGAAGAGGTCTCCCTAGCTAGCCACCTTGGAGCACCTGAAGTGCTTCCAAGTTACTCACCACGAAACGAGCAACAGAATGTTTCTGGACCTGATCTCTTGTCCACTGTGGACAGCAGTTCCTTAAATGAAATTCAGGCTTCAAACCTGGGAAGTTGCAGTGTACCTGTGTGTGATCTGGTTAATGACACAGGTAACTTAATCCACTCAGTGGCTGCTCAGGAAGATAATCAAAAGTTGCAGCCAGATGACTTACAGTACAGTAAAAGTTTGATTGGCTTTGGTGTATCTTGCATACCTGTTCCTATTTGTGTGTCATCAGCTGGTGGCAGCAGTGTTTCAGGTACAGAGCAGAGTGATGGGAGCTCAACACTACAGGAATCAGGACATCTTAAAACAGAGGAGGTTAATAATTTAGCTTTAAAATCAGACAGTTATGCTGCAGCAAAGATCTCAATTCCACGTGATGAGCAACACAGGACAGAATCTGTAAAGTGCAATGAAGTATCTGAGCAGCTTGAAGAAACTGCTTGCCTTGATATGGCGCGTGTACAGGGTTCAAATGTGTACAATCCTGAAGACGAGAAAGCATATGAAAAAATGATTTGTGAACCACAAGATGAAAGTGCAGGTTCTGCATCAAGCAAAGAGACATATGGAAGAGATGCTACAGAAAAGATAGACTCAAAGGATGAGACCAGTATTGAATCCATGCCTTCAGATCTGCCAGGAAGGCCTCAGTTGCACAAAAGCCATGCAGCATTACCTGTAAATGGTGTTTTACCAGGGTCCTCATTTGAAACAGGAGCTAAAGTAGAACTGGAAAAGAAAATCATAGAACAGAATGTAGGTACTAAAGAATTTAATAGCAATGAAATACTAAGGAGTGTTTCAACTCCATGTATTTCAGTTGAGGACACCCACACCCCACTGTTGTGTTTCCCACTTCCTATATCTATATGTGGTTCTTTAGTTGTAACAGACAAAAAAGTTACTCCCTTACCTCAAAATGTGGCTGAGGTTATTAGTGATACTTTAGTTGTTCATGCTGGAATGACTAAAAGTGATCTCCATGATAGGGAATCCTGTGAAAACACTGACTTGAGTGAACCAGAAGTAGATGTACATAAAATCCACGAAAGTATTGTGAAAAAAAGTACAGATGAAGAGAGGTGTAATAATGAAAATGTAATTGATGACAGTGATTCTCAGCAAATTGAAGCTTTTGCTTCTGCCTTCCTAGACTATGAAGCTGAGCTATATGGTGTTGGTGTAGACTCTTACCACTGTGAAAGTCTGAGTCCAGTTATGTCTGACTTCACTGTGGAAGAGAAGGTTATTAAAAGTGATACTCTAATAAGTGATGCTGAGCTTGTTGATTTCTTGTATGGACAAAGTCTTCAAACCAGTGTGTTAAAGTCTTCAGATGATGATAGTAACTTAATGGAAGCTGATGCAGATGAAGGGAATTTAATAAATGTGAACAACCTGGATTTCACAGAGCTCACTGAAGAACTCATGCAAACAAAACTGGAAGAGATAACAAGCATTAGTGATAATCTTGAAATATCTCTTACTGCCAGTGAGTTGGAATCTTCAGCAGAAGAGAATATGTCTGGTAGCTGGGACAGGATTGAGAGCAATAGAGAAGCACGAGTTCTCGGTGTTCATACTGAAGGTGCGAGACCAAAGCAGTTGCTTGGCCTTTCCCACAGAGCTGTTAGTCAAAGACAACAGAAAATAAGAGATACACTTGAGAGGGAGAATCAGGAAGCCAGTTCTGTTATCCCAGAAGCTACCTTCTCAGGCACCAGCCAGCAGGTTGGCAAAAATCCTTACCCTGAGCACTCTGGGGAAAGCTGCTCTGAAGCCGGAGGAAACCAAACATCTGAAAATGTGAAATCACTTAAAATACCTGCAGTTCTGTCCTGGAAACAACCATTGTGGGTTCCTGATTCAGAGGCACCTAACTGCATGAACTGCCAAGTCAAGTTCACCTTTACAAAAAGACGGCACCACTGTCGTGCCTGTGGAAAGGTGAGTTACTGGAGAGGGGCCCTGTGGTACTGAAAGCAAATTAATCCTGATTTAGGAATAACCAAAGTACAGAAGGGGAAGAATATAGACAGATCTTTTTCTAGGCTTAAAGTATTTAAAAATAGTATATATATGTATATGTCTCTGTATGTCTTCACAGAAACTTAAAGACTGTTGGAAAAGACTGATAATTAATAAATGCATGACTTTACATAAAAAGTAATTAAGTTTTTATTGTATCTTCCATTCCTGACTGGACTGATATCTTTTGTATAGATTAAGGAAGGTGAGACAGTGGGCTACTACTTAGTAGTTGTAGTGAATTGGCTTTTTACACAGCTTTCAAGTTGAGCTTAAGTATTGAAGCTTAAAAACAAATGAGGTGGTGATGATGACAATTTGAATTTGGGTAAGTTGTACACATTACCCGTGAATCTGGAAAGATTGCATTCTTTCAGAAGCTGTAACAGCAATATGAAAGGCATAGGATTTATAGTGTAAATCTGTCCTCCTGTGTGTTCAGAAGTGTAATTTTCTAGGGGAGTCATTTTGGGGGGGAAAAGTGTGATACTTTGACAGCATGAATGGTACTCACCAGCTCACCAAATAAGCTGTAGAACTTTTTCAGTCTGTGGTCTTCTGCAGTGAGTGGGTAACACCAAAGCTTACTGTTAATCCAGAATTCTGTTGTGAGCTGCTGTGGTTTATGCTTGTGCTAGTACATAAATGGAAATACTGAAAATACTAGTGAACTAATTATTTAGTTGTCCTCTATCCATAAAGCTAATGGATAGGGATGCAAAGTAGAGACTAATATCAGTATTTACTAACTTTTTGCATCCCCAGTGTTGAGAGGGTTGGCTGTTTTTCCCCAGGATGCCTCTTCTACCAGTGTGTATTCAAAGCTTTGTGAACTAAAATGTAGGTTTGAATTTGGCTGCTAAGAAAATGAAAAACTTGACATTGTGACAGCCTAATAGTCATTGAACTTAGCCATTTGGCAGAATATCCTGTTGAAGCTTTGTAAGAGTTTAAAGCACAGTTCTTCAGTGTGTTTCATTTTTGTCATAAGACTGTCTTGAAGTTCCTTTTTGTATTTGCTGTAAAATTCTTGCATGTTGTTTAGAGAAAGGGATAAAAGCACCCCATTGCACATTCCTGTTTACAGCCATCAGCTGTTAGTGGTGTTGATCATGTGTGTGAACAGAGGGGGTTTTGGCAGAAGAATAGGTTATGAGAGGCATCAATCACCATGTGTGTTCTTTAGGAGAAGGAGTGAAGGTGATATGGGTTATCTGAACTTTACAGGTAGCGGGTGCTATGCAGTTGTAATTGCCATAGGATTTCTGAATGTGCAGTAGCTTAACTTTCTGTCTTGTGAGACTCTGTGTCTCTTTAATGGTAGCCTTTTGTCTTAAAACAACAAAAAACTGAAACCTGAAACATATCTTTGTGGACCTGTTGTGGCTTGTGGTGTTTTCAGCCACTTGGAAATAAGGAGAAGCAGATAAGAATTCACTGTCATCTTTTGTGGACTATTCTGGAAAACAACTTTGTAGTTTTCACATGATCCTGCAGCTTTTTCTATCAATGAAAACAGCAAGACTTGTGAATTCTGGCTTCTGTGCTGAAGGGAAGTGTTGCGTTAGTGGTCTTTGCTTTCTCTCCCATCTGCAGCACTTGTGAGGTGAGACAGCTTCACAGTTTCTTTGTTGAAGTGTTTATCTCTTGTTGTGGTACCCTTCCTCTTCCTAGCTCAACCAGAGTCAATTTCTTTGCTCAGCAGCCTCAACTTCATCTTATTTTCCCCTGTTACATTACCTGTCCCTTTAGTTTGTCTTCGCTTCTTGTTTCCTCTGCATTAAGATTAAGCTGTGAGTTCCAGTGGCATGAAATTTAAGAGGATACCTGTTCTGAAGGATTGTACAGCTTAGCATTTGAAGCCCTAAAGTGCATTATAACTCATTAGCAATTAATCTTCAAAAGTTACATTCTTGAGATCTTTACTGAGCATGTGCATTTTCAGTTGGGTAACACTGTAACACTAATGCAGAAGCAATTGGAATAGTTTCTTTCTCATGGTACACTGATCACGTATTACTGTCCATACAGTGACTTTCCCTACTTGAAGGAGTTCACTTGTAATAATTTTATTTCGTTTTGGTTTTGGTTTTGATTTCCTTTATAATCCACTTCCTTCTCCTAAAGATAATTAGGAGTAGCATGAGACTAAGTGTTCTTTCCACCTGTTTAACTGTGTCAGTAGTAGAAGGCTTCTGTCAGAGCAGGGTTTCAAAAGATTCCTTTTGTAATCTGACACTAGAGTCTGTATATAGCTAAAAATGGCAGGACTCTGTAAAAACCTGCAAATCACCCTCGAAGAACATAAAGGAAAAGCAAGAAAAGCATCAGATATTTATGGGAACTCTTGCAGAAAGCAGTTTTACTAAATTCTTTGAACAGCATTGTGTAGGTGCAGTCCAGGCTAAAGAGATGCACTTTTTTTTCCCCCATTCCTAGTTAAAAAAAGGGTATATATCCTATTGGTGTAGAAGAGCATATTCTGTTCTTTCAAATCAGTCTTCAACAAGCTTTTAAAATACTTTGGAGGGAGTGACTAACATAAAGGCAACTATGCTTATTTTTTCTGATGAAACTGGGGAGCCTACTTAGCCAACATAGTTCCTGAACCAGAGTGGGTAAATACACCGGGATGCAGTGAGCTCTGGATTAGAGACAGTTGTCTGTGATATAGAAGGATTTCCTGGCAAACTGGTAATGCTTGTTATGGAGAGACTGCAAGGTCAATGGATAAAGAATGGATCTTTGCTGGTATGAGACTGGATTGTTTTAACCGTTATCTGAACCCTAATGAGAGATTTCAACAGCTGTCTTCAGAGATAATACTAAAGCAGTAAAACAGCCCAATTCTGGGGTTGAGTCATCTTCTGTCACTGTTGTTTCGTGTAAAATAGTTACAGGATTAACAGAAGTGTGAGTGAATTTCAGAATAGATGGTGCACCCTGGAATCCTTTTTGTCATTCTAGATAAAAATATACATTCAATATCACGTATGTCATTCTTGTTGCTGCTCTTTGTTGTGTACATGCTGTGGGTTTTTGTTTGGATATTTTAATTTTTTTTTTAAGTTTCTGCATGAGAAATTAAGATAGAAGCTGCAATATTAGGCTGCAAAGGTTTTAGAATCAAACAAGCAGATTTCTTGGAAGTATTCTGATTGTTGTGCAGTTGTATACTAGCTACTTCCAGCTATGATCTTAAAAAATAAAGATATCCAGTTTTAGCTGTTTTGTGGGCACATGGCCTTATGTGTTTAGTTCCACTCACACCAAGAAGCTTTAGATTCTGCTCCATTTCACAGCTGAGAGAGTGTTGCCAAGAGATGGGTGCTTGGCTGTATAATGTGGGTGTGATTGGTTTAAAGGAAGGTTGGTTTGTAGGCATCTAAGGATTGCTTTGGTCCAAAAGAAGTAACAGGCAAATTTCAGCAGTGATGATATGAGTAGCTTGTGATGCAGATCAGGGGAATGGGACTGGAAGAACCCTTGACAAAAGCAGAGTTAGCAGACTTTGTGGTTTGGCCCAAAATGTGGAGCTTTTCTGATTCTTAATCATAGAATCACAAATTGGTTTGGGCTGCAAAGGATGTTAAAGCTCATCCAGATCCAGCTCCCTGCCATGGGCAGGGACACCTTTCACTTGACATGTCCAGCCTGGCCTTGAGCACTGCAAGGGCTGGGGAAGTCACAGCTTCTGTGGGCAACCTGTGCCAAGGCCTTACTATTCTCTGTGAGAATGAGAGGAACTTTTTCCTAAAACCTCATCTCAATCTCCCCTCTCTCAGGTTAAAGCCATTCCCCTTTGTCCTGTTCCCGCAGGTCCTGTCAAAAGCCTCTCCAGCTTTCTTGTAACACCTTTAGGCATTTGAAGCTCTAAGGTCTCTGTGGAGCTTTCCCTTCTCCAGGCTGAACAAGCCCAGCTCACAGCCTGTCTCCAGAGCAGAGCTGCTACAGCTCTCAGAGCATCTCCATGACCTGCTCTGGTCTTGCTCCAACAGCTCCGTGTCCCTCTTGCATTGGGGGCCCCAGAGCTGGATGTGCTGAAAGACTTTTTAGGCTAGTACTTTCCCTTATCCTCAAACAGAAATGTATTGTAAGGTACACATGATAAAGCCCTTTTTATGCTGTGATACTTCAAAAAATGTGTGTGCATGCTTGTATAATGCAGTCCTCCTTAGTAAAAGGAGTAAATAACAACAGGAACTTAATTTAGGAGATACTGTGATTTTTGTCTGTAATACTTAATTCAGTCTTTTTCTGGTTTAGGTTTTCTGTGGTGCCTGTTGCAAACGAAAATGCAAATTACAGTACATGGAGAAGGAAGCAAGAGTGTGTACTGGTTGCTATAATGACATTAATAAAGGTAAAAAGGTTTTTGAGTAATTGCAGTAATCATTAAAGAAGAACAGGTGCAGCTAGCATCACTTTAACCTTCATTTTTTTTTTTAAGCGCTTCAGTTACTTTAACTGGTGCATGTTTTCCTCTGTCTGAGATGGATGGAGGAAGAGCATAGTTGTACGTCTTAATTGGATTTCAGTTCTTACGTTAAACTTTGAGTATCAATCTGGTTATTTTTTATTAAAAAAAAAAACCAAACCAAAAACCAAAACAACAAGAACAACAAGAACAAACAAATAAACAAAAAAATCCAAAAAAACCCCAAAACCAAAAAAACCCCAAACAAACCAACCCAAAAACCAAACAAAAAAAAAAAAAGCTACAAAAACCCCCAAAACAACAAGAACAACAAAACCCCACAAAACCCACAACAGGTTTGAACTCCAGAAGCCTAAACACAAAGTTATGCTGTTGGTTCATCTCTGGCAGGAGCCTAGCAAAAAGTGATCCATCCTCCCACCACAGTAGCTTTCTGTGTGTTTAAAGGCCATGCCTCTGCTTGTTCTCACATATCATTTGCCCATTTTATGTAGCTTTCTGTCCTGGTATTTTCACAAGTCATAACAGTATTACAGGAATTGAATCATAAGATAACCTCTTCTTAACTGAAAGGTAAGCAGGGATGCTTGTGGAAACATGAGTAAAATTGAGGTCTGGATCATTAATACTTAAACAATTTGAAAGCATACCAGATTTTTTATATGCCACTGTTGTGGTTTAAACCCAGTTTCAACGCCCTCCCCATCTTTCTTTCCCCCCCCCTTCCTTTCTCCCCGCTCCCGGAGGGATGGGGAGGAGAATTGAAGGAATGCAACTCCCACGGGTTGAGATAAGAACAGCCCAGCAACCAAGGTACAACACAAATCACTATTGCTATCACCAATAGTAATAACGATAAGGAAATAACAAGGGAAGAGGGTACGATACCACCTGCTGAAAACAAGCCTGACCAGGAAGTCCCGTGTCCTTCCGGGTAACTCTGTTACATCCTGANAGAACAGCCCAGCAACCAAGGTACAACACAAATCACTATTGCTATCACCAATAGTAATAACGATAAGGAAATAACAAGGGAAGAGGGTACGATACCACCTGCTGAAAACAAGCCTGACCAGGAAGTCCCGTGTCCTTCCGGGTAACTCTGTTACATCCTGAGCATGATGTGCTGTGGTATGGAATACCTCTTTGGTCAATTTGGGTCAGGTGTCCTGTCCCTGCTTCCTCCCAGCCTCCCCTCCTCCCTGGCAGAGCATGAGACTCACAAAGTCCTCGGTTAGAATAAAACATTTGAGCAGTAACTAAAAACATTTCTGTTATCAGTTTTGTTCCCAACTGAAAATCAAAACACAACTGCCTCAGCTACTATGAAGAAGAAAAAATGACTGCTACTGCTAAACCCAGGACCGCTACGTGAATAGTTTGACTTGGTAAATGTGATATATGTATTTGCACCAAAGTGCAGGGATTGCATGGTTCAAGATTGCCTCTGCAGCTGCAGCAACATGTGCAAGGAGGTCTGTTTGTGTGTTAGAAATTAATTAGGCAAATGTGCAGGTAGAAAATCAAGAATTTCCTTCTGTACAATAGCTTGAGTGTTCATTTTCTGTAATTAGCTCTCAAATTGTTTACTGCTTTTGCAAAAAAAAAAAAACAAAAAACAAAAACACCCAAAGCAAACCAAAAACCAAATAAAATAAAAAATAAAAACCCACCCATAATACTACATTGCGTACAAAATTGAATCGACTGTGAGATCTTAAAAACTAACCACATCCTTTCAGCACAGGCATTTGAAAGGATGATGAGTCCAACGGGTCCTGGCCCAAATTCCAGTGTTTCTGTTGAGTGTTCTACTGTTCCACCTTTGGAAGAAGCTCTGATACCAGGTAGTGCTAGCTCTCCTGCACCTTCTGCATCATTACCTACACCTGTACTTAAGCAGCCTGGTATTGAAGGTATGCTAAATATAGTGTAATAGATACAACACTTTCAGGTTCTCTTTGGAACTAGTTGTTTATTACATCATGAATTCATATGTGATACTGTGCTTCTTTTTTTTTTTGGGGGGGGGCGCTGGGGTGGGTGAGGGAACTCAGCTGGTGCACTGGAAAGTTACTTTATTTCTCATTTTTGGTGGTTTGTATGAGTTTGATCAAGCCTGTCATAAGTCTCCATTTATCTAACATGGATGTTACTTTTTTAATCATCCTCTGTTTATGTTGCAATATTTGTGTGTGTGTTGATACTACTTTCATAACTTCTATATGGTGTAAAAGATCTCTGGCTTACATTGTCTTGCAGTAAAAACAAAAAGTAGTTGTTAAGGGCAAACTTGCTAGGGAGCAGTAGGTATTCTTTTTCTGTGTAAATATGAATGATTAGTGGCCAAGTAGTGTCTTTGTTCCACTTCTATTAAACATCTGACCTTCAATAAAATAAATCTTTCAAACACAGCAATAAAGTTATTTTTAGAGAGTATTTCATAGAATCATAGAATAGTTAGAGTTGGAAGGGACCTTAAGATCATCTAATTCCAACCCCCCTGCCATAACTAGGGACACCTCACACTAAACCATGTCACCCAAGGCTTCATCTAACCTGGCCTTGAACACTGCCAGGGATGGAGCACTCACAACCTCTCCCTGGGCAACCCATTCCAGTATCTCATCACCCTAACAGGAAAGAATTTCTTCCTTATATCCAATCTAAACCTCTCCTGTTTAAGTTTGAATTCGTTACCCCTTGTCCTGTCACTACAGTCCCTAATGAAGAGTCCCTCCCAAACATCCCTATATGCCCCCTTCAGGTACTGGAAGGCTGCTAAGAGGTCTCCACGCAGTCTTCTCTTCCCCATGCTGAACAGCCACAACTCTCTCAGCCTGTCTTCGTATGAGAGATGCTCCAGTCCCCTGATCATCTTCGTGGCCCTCCTCTTGACTTGTTCCAACAGCTCCGTGTCCTTTGTTATGTTGAGGACACCAGAACTGCTCATAATACTCCAGGTGAGGTCTCACAAGAGCAGAGTAGAGGGGCAGGATCACCTCCCTCGACCTGCTGGTCATGGTGCTTTTGATGTAGCCCAGGATACGGTTGGCTTTCTGGGCTGCAAGCGTACACTGTCGACTCATGTTCATTTTCTCATCAACCACCACTTCCAAGTCCTTCTCTGCAGGGCTGCTTTCAATCTCCTCTTTGCCCAACCTGTAGCTGTGACTGGGATTGCTCCGACCCAGGTGTAGGACCTTGCACTTGGCATGGTTTTCATCTCTTAGTTGTGAAATGCGCTTCATTCTCACCATATTACAGAGGGGTGATCAAGGAAGTTGACGTCCTTATGTAGGAATTGGTAGATTTAAGTATAGCATGGCAGCTTCCCCTACAGGTATGAGGGTTTTTTGCATGAGAATTTTTTTTTTTTGCATGACTGAAGCCTGGCTTATGTCAAACTGTCTACCTATGCTGGTGCCAGTAAACTGATTCTCTGTGTATTTGGGTGGAAAAGGGGCTTAATTTTTATCCTTTAAGCTTTCGGAACAGTACAATAGTATGAAGCCAGTGTTGTTTTCTCACCCTATCCTAGAGCTGTGCCCCAAAGAGCAGAGGAGAGTTTGGCTTGCAGATGGGAATTTACCAAATGGTAAAGTGGCAGATACAACAAAACTTTCATCTGGAGCAAGGAGGTCATCAGAGGACGTAAGTCCAGTAAACCCTGAGTTGCCAGAGGTGCGTATGGTATGAATTAAGAAGCGTGTGTAGGTGCATGAATTGCCTCTTGAAACACCTTTTCTTGCCATTGATGGGGTCCCTTATGTACCATAATATGACTTATTTTTACAGCTTTTGGAATCTGAACTAATACTTGATTATTTTTTTTGGGGGGTGGCTGTGAAATCCTTGGGCTGAAATCATATGTAGGCCATACTTGAAGGAGACCATGTTTGGTTAGTAATATATGTGAGCTTTAAAAATGGTATGGCAGACAGTTTTCCAAAATAATTTTGGGGTTTTTTTCTACATGCCCTTGGTTAACTGCCTCTGTGAGGGTAACCTCAGTCATAGTTCTTAAACCTGCCATTAACAACATAAGTATAGTAGAAATCTGTGGGGTTTTGGTTTGTTTTTTTTTTTTTTCAGTGGCTTGCTATAGTTTGCCTGTTGGGTTGGATTAACTGTAAGTTGCTTAATGCCCTGAGTACTACGCTATAGGATGCAGCAAGATCTGTGTATTGCTTCTAATGTTAACTAATACTGAATTACAGGGGGATTGACTTTTTTATAGTAGATCATACTTATAGTGTTGAACTAGTTGCACATGACAAGAAAAGTCCAAAGAAGCAGGAGTTTGTTCTAGAAAGATTTGAAGGGATTCCTCAGCTGGAGCCTCTTTAAAATAGAACAACTCTGAAACAATGTTTCAAGCAGTAATATAAATTCTGTGATTCTGGCAGCATTGAATAGTTTTTGAAACAAATTAGTAAAGCTGTCAACTAGACCAGATCATTACTGTTTGAGGATCTGAGCAGTTTCCACATGTATAGCATGTAAATCAGCCTGAAGTCATGAAGAATAGTAAATGTGACTTCATTTGAACAAGGAAGGTCTGCAGTAAGTTACAGTAACCAAAAAGTAAAGCCTGACTTCCATTTTGGGGAAAGAGTCATAGAATCACAGAAGTAAGACATCTTGTCTTGCAAAAGATGGGCAATGTCTAAAATTAAAAGCAGCATGGACAAAGTGAGTGGGAAACAATTTGTTAATGTTTCTTATATGCAGCTTCAGAAGCTCAAACAAAACCACCATACTGCAGCTCTAAAACAAAGGATGTACTTCACTAGGTAGCGCATTATCCTGAGTATGCTGGCAGAGGGTGCTATGAGGGCCAAAAGTATAAAGTGATATGAAAAACCAGCAAGCAAATTCATGGAGAGGAAGTCTATTAGAGGCCAGGTTACTCATGGTTTTGTGTTTGTAGTGTTACTTTTGGGGTTGGTGTATTTTTTTTTTAGTGTACTTATTTTTCTGGTATGTGTATCATCTAAACAGAGAATCTGTTGGAAGCTGACAGGATACAGGGAGAACTATTACAGGGCAAGCGTAGGGTTGTTAGGTTTTTCTTCTTGTTGCAATGCAAAGTCTTCCCTATTGATACACGCTATATGATCATATATGCTATATGATATATATATATGCTATATGCTATATGCTATTGATATATAGGATGCAGGTCTAACATACTTGAAAGTTGATAGTGCACATCTTGTGGTAGTGCACATCTTGATTTTTTTTGTTTGGTTGGGTTTTTTTTTATGACACCTCATATGCTAATATGCCTATGCTCATAGCTTGTTCACTTTGTTGGGGGAGCCACCATAGTTTTGACTCCAATTTATAAATTAATCAGACTGTAAAATCCCAGAGTCAGCTATTAGCACATGGTATAGAAATAGAAATACATTTGCAGTACTGAAATGCTTATCCAAATGCTGGCACATTAGTGATGACAGTGTTCAGCAGCTGAGTGGAGAAACAATAATACTTAAACAGATTCCTGGAGGAGTACTTGGTTTATTGTTGTTTTTCTTGCATTTGACTGTTGTATGCAGAAATTACCAGTCTGCAGCATTCTGATAGGAATTTTGTGTTGCCAAATAAATATATTAATGATGCATCTTCACCTTAGGTAGCTCCTAAAGATGGGGGAAAAAATAAAAAAGGAAGATCCAGGAGAGATTTGGTGGGTTGCTTATTGTTTAGAGGAGATGCATTCTCAGAATTTGTGATAAATCTAACTCTGTTTTTCCTTCTTAGAATGCTAGTAATGAAAGTTTAGCTTCTTTGGAGACATGGGCGTATATATTTTTATTTACCGATTTATTCTTCACAGGCTGCAAACCCAGAGGAAGAAGACGTATTACCTGATGTATATCCAAAACAGAAGGAAGAAAGTGATGATACTGCAAAAATGCAGGAATTATGTCCTTCTGTTTCTTCAGATGATGCACAGCAGGCTGTTCCAGGCCAGAGTGAGGTGGTACATAGTTACACATCTGTAATTCTAGAAACTGAAGAGTGTTCTCCTGCTGCAGAAGCTGAAAAGACTAGTTCCAGTTCAGTTGATCAGACTACTTGTGATGTGCCTGTTAGTCCTTCAAGTTACAGGGCACTGTGTGGTGTTGAGAATTGTGTTCGCAAAGAGATCAGCCTTGTTCCTGATGGTGATAAACTGCCACCACTTCTGCTTGCAGTGGGTGAAAAAGGAAAAGGTAAACTTTGAGAAAATTTAGCAAGATGTCTAAATACAAATTTGTGTGTATATCATTTATATTTTATTAAAATTCTAGTAATTCCTTTATTTGCTGCACGTTGGATTGTTGGATAATTGAACATGCATTATTAACAAGATCAGTGTATTATCAAAAGAATGCTTGATCACTTAAATGCATTATAATAGTGATTGCTCATTGATGGTAACTAACAGTACAGGAGTACGGGTAAGGAGACTGCATGCACAATTAATCAGTAATTGCCAAATGAATGGTAGTCCTAGTTTCTACCGTTATTATAAGTTACTGGTTTATTTTTATACATTGCTGGAATCTCAGGCTAAGCTGTTCATTGGTTAATCTGTAGCTATTACAAGTTTGAGAATAATTACCACCCTCTTAAAATAGGAGGATGGGACAGTCTTTTTCATATGCTGTGATCTGTAGTTCTTTTTTTGGGTGGTTGGTTGACATGTTGAACTAAATTGGGTGTTAATTCATTTAGATCCTCTAGTGGAAGAACATCCATCTCGCCATCTGCCATCCCGGCAGCGGCCCGGGATAGCGGCCCCGGGGACCAAGGTGCGTCGGGAGCAGGGCCGGAGGTTGGCAGGGAGGCGGCGGCGGCCGAGCAGCGGGAGAAGGCGGCCTATTATTCGAGAGGGAAGATATAAGAGGTATACACCACGGGGCACCCTATGGTTTTACCTGCTGGATCATGGAGAAGACATGACAAA
>NDXB01000311.1:2604-16381 GCA_002631895.1 Agapornis roseicollis
GAAGCTGCTCTGAGGTCTCCACGCAGCTTCTCTTCCCCAGCCTCAACAGCCCCAATGTTCTCAGCCTGGCTCCATCCAGGAGCTGCTCCAGCCCCTGCTCATCCTCGTGGCCTCCTCTGCACTTGTTCCAACAGCTCCATGTCCTTTGGATGTTGAGGACCCCAGAACTGCCCCCAGTGCTCCAGGTGAGGTCTCCCGAGAGCAGAGCAGAGCAGAGGGGCAGGATCAGGTCCTTGGCCCTGCTGGGCACGCTCCTTTGGATGCAGCCCAGGATACGGTTGCTTTCTGGGCTGCAAGCGCACCCTGCAGCCGGCTCATGTTCATGTTCTCATCGACCACCACCCCCAAGTCCTTCTGCTTGGGCTGCTCTCAGTCTCCTCTCTGCCCAACCTGGAGCTGTGCTGCCTTCTACATCCTTTGTCTAGAGCAGTTGTTTAAATGGCATGTAGAGAAAAAGCAGTGGCTGGTGGTTGGTTCCGCTCCTTTGGAGTGCATCAGTGTGGATTTCACTGAAGGGTCAAAGCTTTCTGTGTTTATTGAGTGGTGTCCTCAGGGGGTGGTGTTGGGACCGCTCTTGTTCATGATCTTTGTTGGTGCCGTGGACAGTGGGATCCAGCACCCTCGGCAGGTTTGCTGATGCCATGGAGCTGTGTGGTGCAGTGAAACTGGAGGGAAGGGATGGGATCCAGAGGGACCTGGACAGGGTGGAGAGGGGGGACCGTGTCAGCCTCATGGAGCTCAACCAGGCCAAGGGCAAGGTCCTGCCCCTGGTTCAGGGCAATCCCAGCACAAACCCAGGCTGGGAGAGCCTGGATGGGGGAGCCTGAGGAGCAGGACTTGGGGTGCTGGGTGAAGGAGCAGCTCCCCATGACCCAGCTTCAGCGAGCGCTTGAGCCCAGAACCCCCCCGTGTGTTGGGGGCACCCCCAGAGCGTGAGCAGCAGCTCAGGGAGGGGATCCTGCCCCTCTGCTGCTACTTGTAAGGCTGCTGTTGGGAAAGTGTTGGGCTGGAGACACTTTGGGTTCCTTCGTGTTCAGGAGAAGACAGCATGGATTTTGTTCCTTGATTCTGATCAGGAAATACCGCATTGTGCTGTCCTGTGACAGATGAATCACAAATATACAGTATGGCCTGATCCTGTAACAGGCAACAACTGAACATTGTCATTGGCAGGGTTCTTGGTGACATACAGCTTCTGAGACTATTCACTCATTCAGAACATGTGTATTTTAAAGCATTTTTATGCAGAGAAGAAAATGATTCACTCTGCTGGGTTTGCAACTGTGAAGGCATCACTCAAAACAGGGATGCTTGGAAAGAAAACATTAAATCTTCCAGCATCTTTTAAAGACTTGCTTCTATAGTGCCATCCTAGTTTATTCCTTACACAGGTAGATAAGAAGCAAAACCATTCTAGCTCTCCCTTTAGGAAAGATTTTAATCCTGCTGCCTTTTCCCCTATGCGTAGAACCATGAAATCCCAGCCTGGTTTGGGTTGAAGGGACCTTAAAGCTCCTCCAGCTCCAACCCCTGCTCCCACGGGCAGGGACCCCTTCCACTGGAGCAGCTTGTTCCAAGCCCCTGTGTCCAAACCGGCCTTGAGCACTGCCAGGGATGGGGCAGCCACAGCTTCTCTGGGCCATCACCCTGGGCCAGCGCCCCAGCACCCTCATGGGGAACAGCTTCTGCCTCCGAGCTCAGCGCAGTCTCCCCTCTTTGGGCAGGTTCAAGCCATTGCCCTTGGCCTGGCCCTACAGGCCCTTGTCCCAAGCCCCTCTCCAGGTTCCCTGCAGCCCCTTTAGGCCCTGGAGCTGCTCTCAGCTCTCCCCTTCAGGAGCCCTCTCTTCTCCAGCCTGAACAAGCCAATCTTTCAGGCAGTGATGTGTTATTCTCTGAGCAATGTCAAACTCTGTAAGATGGCAAACACTAGCACAAATATTTCTGAAGCTCTCTGCTTTTAAAGCATGCATCTCACATCGCACCTGGTGTGCTCTGTGGGGTTTGAGGGCTGCGTTGGAGGAACAGCATCAGAAGCTGTTGCACTTTGCTATCTTTTTGGCCTTTGTGGTTTCACAAAGGGGGTTTTTTATATTGTTTCAGTCATGTTTTCTGCATTTTCTGTGCTTTCCAGCTTGCTTGACATGAGGAAGTGCAGCTGTGTGACTGGGCTCTTGTTCTGGATCAGAGTTCTCTTGCTGATACGACAGGTTTAAATAGAAACTCCATGTTATCTAACTGCCCTACAACTCTTTCCTTCCATGCGGGTGATGATACTGAGACATGTTACAGCACTGAGACATAAGGCTGTGAAGGTACAGGTGATGTGTGATGCTTTCACATCCTCAGCTGAGTTTAAGCACTGTCTGAAAGGGTTTTCATAGAGGAAAGCATCTGTCTGGCATCTGAGTAATGAGCTGGCTGCCATGAGGATACATGTGAAAAGTGACTGAGCTGTTGCAAGGGAAAGCTGGCAGTGAGTGTGGTACCTGGAGCACTTGAGAAAGAAGTAAACACTGGGAAAGCTGAGAGAAGGGAGGATAGTATCAGTCCTCATGTCCTGTAACTGCCTAGCCAGGAGTATATACAGTCATAGAATCACAGAATAGTGAGGGTTGGAAAGGACCTGAAGATCATCCAGTTCCAACCCCCTGCCATGGGCAGGGACACCTCACACTAAACCAGGGCACCCAAGGCTCCCTCCAACCTGGCCTTGAACACTGCCAGGGATGGAGCACTCACAGCTTCCCTGGGCAACCCATTCCAGTGCCTCAGCACCCTCACAGGGAAGAATTTCTTCCTTAGATCCAATCTAAACCTCCCCTGTTTCAGTCTGAACCCATCAGCCCTTGTCCTGTCACTGCAGTCCCTAATGAAGAGTCCCTCCCTGGCATCCTTGTAGCCCCATTCAGATCCTGGAAGCTGCTCTGAGATCTCCATGCAGCTTCCCCAGCCTCAACAGCCCCAGTGTTCTCAGCCTGGCTCCATACAGGAGAGGACTCATATGGAGAAGACTGTTCCAGGCTGGGCTTTGGGGTGTGTTTTGAAGGCTGGAGGCAACCTCATTGAAACCCAGGTAATTCTGATTTCAGTACAAGGAAGAAGTTGTGCCATGAAGGTGGGCAGAGAGAAGCAGGGGCTTGGGGAGGGGAAGAATGTCCTATCTTGGAGACATTCAGAACTTGACTGTACACAGCCTCATCTGCTTGCCCTGCTCTGACTTGGACCATGTCTCTCTTTCAACCTAAGTTATTCTCTGATTCTATGAAATAACATTTTCTGTTAGGAAGATTCTGCTTGGAATCACAGAGTCCCAGGTTGAAGGGACCTCATGGATCATCTGGTCCGACCTTTCCAGACAAAGCATGACATGGACTGGAAGTCCAGCACCCTGTACCGGAGAGCACAGTGGGACAGGGACACCTTTATCCCTGTGGTGATGCCCTTGTTGATGGTCCCCAGCAGCCTGGTGGGTTTCTCTGCCCCAGCCGCTCACTGCTCACTCCTATGGAGCTGGTTCTTCCAGGTCCCTTTGCCAGAGCTGCTCCAGCCGGGCCCATCCCAGCCTGTGCTGCTCCAGGATTGGGTTTGCCAGGGGGCAACACCTGACACTTGTCCTGTTGAGCTCCATCAGGTTCTTCCCAGCCCATTCTTCAGCCTGTCCAGGTGCCCCTGCAGGGTGGCTTCCCCTTCCCAAGTGTCCACTGCCCCACTCAGTTTGTTAGCATTGGCAAACTGTGTCCTGGTACAGTCGAGCCCATCACCCAGATCACTGAAGAAGACACTGGGCCCAATATTGGGCCCTGGGAGACTCCACTAATGACAGTTGGTTGTTTTCTGCCATTAGCTGGAATAACTGAATGAGCCAACAGCACCAGAATAGTTATGTTGTGATGAACCCTGTTTTCTGTGTTAGCATTGCTGGGAGGTTTTATGAAGCCGAGATGACATCTGTGTTTTCAGCACCATCATCCATCACTTTTACCAAGCACTTTTAATGATCATTTAAAACAAATGTAACTACAGGCTCCAAACATGACTTCTACAAATGGGATTCAGCTGAAGCAGGCAGTGTTTGTAAGAGTCACAGAATCCCAGACTGTGGGATTTGGGTTGAAAAGGACCTTAAAGCTCCTCCAGCTCCAACCCCTGCCACAGGCAGGGACCCCTTCCACTGGAGCAGCTTGCTCCAAGCCCCTGTGTCCAACGTGGCCTTGAGCACTGCCAGGGATGGGGCAGCCACAGCTTCTCTGGGCCATCACCCTGGGCCAGCGCATCAGCACCCTCACAGAGAGGAACTCATGCCTTAGATCCAGTGTAAATCTCCCCTGTTCCAGTCTGAACCCATCACCCCTTGTCCTGTCACTGCAGTCCCTAATGAAGAGTCCCTCCCCAGCATCCCTATAGGCCCCCTTCAGACACTGAAGCTGCTCTGAGGTCTCCACGCAGCTTCTCTTCCCCAGCCTCAACAGCCCCAATGTTCTCAACCTGGCTCCATCCAGGAGCTGCCCCAGCCCCTGCTCATCCTCGTGGCCTCCTCTGCACTTGTTCCAACAGCTGCATGTCCTTTTGGTGTTGAGGACCCCAGAACTGCCCCCAATGCTGCAAGTGAGGTCTCACCAGAGCAGAGGGGCAGGATCAGCTCCTTCTACCTGATGCTCTTGCTCCTTTTGTTGCAGCTCAGCATTAAGGACTTGGTGGTTTGTAATAATTTGAGTTGTGCCCAGGAACTATTCAGGTGTGTGTGGCGAAGGGCTCTTACCTGTGGTGGCTCTGACTTGAAAAGTAACCTGGCATGGTAGCTGAAGGGCTTTGGTGGTCTCAGGGATGTTACCCTAGCAATAGTCGGCCACTTTCCCCTATATAAATGAGAGGGCAGCATTTGCATGGCTGCATATTTGTGTAGCCTCCAGAACAAGCAGACCCACCATTATCACTGTAAGAAATCATTTGACGTACATGTTACTGTTTTCTGCTCTTTAGAGTGATTTAGAAGCACCCAGGGAATTCCTTTGTTATATCAGAGATTCTGTCCCAAATAAGAAATAGCATTAAGAGAAAATAAGTTAGAAGTCACTGGAGGTTTCCATTTACTTCTATACATCTCTTAACTCAGCTATTCTTTTCAGATCCTGTCATGCTCCCTTTTAAAATGCAGGGGGAACTCGTGTAAGTGAAAGAACTATTGTTTTGCTTCCCCTTCTTGTCAGCTGCAAGCCACAAATACACTGTAATTACAATTAAACCAGCCAGAGATTGCTTTATCTACAGTATCAGATGGGCCCAGCTACTTTCTTTTACAGTTGAGGAGCGTGTGTTGCTTTCTCATGTTCATTCCTGTGAATGGAGGATGAGTGAAGAGAGGCTCTGGCCCAACACATGATATGAGTGTTCCAGAAGATGCTCACTGCGGTCTCCATAGCAGCTGATACCAGGCTCTTTGCCCTGCCAGCACCATCAGTGTGTGTGCATACATATGCATGTACATGAAGCCCTGGGCAGGTTAAATCCTTTGATAAGGCTCTGTCTGTGGTGTGATCATCCATCACTGTAAATTGTTGAATGATTAATACAGAATAGAGCTCTCTTGTTTAGGGATTTTCTTAAATGCTTTTATATCACACTTTTCAGTTGATACCTAAGATCTGCTTTGGAGAACTTCAGCTCCTTCATAGTCTATTGAGTGCATGCTAACTGCAGTTTTGGCCATTAGTCGTAGACTCCCAGCCTGGTTTGGGTTGAAGGGACCTTAAAGCTCCTCCAGCTCCAACCCCTGCCATGGACAGGGACCCCTTCCACTGGAGCAGCTTGCTCCAAGCCCCTGTGTCCAACCTGGCCTTGAGCACTGCCAGGGATGGGGCAGCCACAGCTTCTCTGGGCCATCACCCTGGGCCAGCGCCTCAGCACCCTCATGGGGAACAGCTTCTGCCTCCGAGCTCAGCTCAGTTTCCCCTCTTTGGGCAGGTTCAAGCCATTGCCCTTGGCCTGGCCCTACAGGCCCTTGTCCCAAGCCCCTCTCCAGGTTCCCTGCAGCCCCTTTAGGCCCTGGAGCTGCTCTCAGGTCTCCCCTTCAGGAGCCTTCTCTTCTCTCCCCCAGGCTGCCCCAGCCCAGCTCTCTCAGCCTGGCTCCAGAGCCTTTACCAGCTGACTGTGAGGAAGCGTTTACAGGGAAGTGAAAAGCAGCTTCCCTGATGGCAGCCACTTCTGGGGGTGAAACCACAAGCAGGGGAAGTTGAGGTGCCCTGAACAGTAACTGGCACTGCCGCCTCTAGCTATGGAAGCGTTTGGTACCATCATCCATCTCATAGCCTTTCCAAGCTAACTCAAGACAAACTGTTATGTCTGGATCACAGCTCTTTCTGCTGTACAGGTGAAAACAGAACGATGGTCGCGTTTCCCTGATGACAGCCTGCACTCTCTCATGAAATGTGGTTTAACCAATTCCCTGTTGAAGTATTTGCTCCGAAAAGGCTGCTTATTTCCAGGGGGCTGAGTATTTGTTCCTCCATGGGTGGAGATTGTGTAGTGAAAGACAGAGGCTGATACATAAATCAGGGACACTCAATGATCCTAAAACAAGGATCATTTCTCAGGGGATAATAAAGCTGTTTCTTGGTGATACTTCTGCCTTGTCAGCAAGGTTTCTGTGCGCATTTTGACAGAGCTCACTTCAGGGATGATGCTTGATGCTGATGAAATGCAGTGTGATTCTGCAGATGCACACGAAAGGTGTTTCCTGGGTAGGAAAGTCAGGGGTGTATTTACATGAGATGGGTCACAGGAGGCAGTGGTTGGAGGTGACTTGGGAAGGGAGGAAGGGAAATGATCAGGATGCTGGGGAGGGACTCTTCATTAGGGACTGCAGTGACAGGACAAGGGGTGATGGGTTCAGACTGAAACAGGGGAGGTTTAGATTGGATCTAAGGAAGGAATTCTTTGCTGTGAGGGTGCTGAGGCACTGGAATGGGTTGGCCAGGGAAGCTGTGAGTGCTCCATCCCTGGCAGTGTTCAAGGCCAGGTTGGACAGAGCCTTGGGTGCCCTGGTTTAGTGTGAGGTGTCCCTGCCCATGGCAGGGGGTTGGAACTGGATGAGCTCAAGGTCCTTTCCAACCCAAACCATTCTGTGATTCTATCAGAGATGGAAGGTGGATGCAAATCACAAGAACAAGGAAAATTAATGGAAAGCTAAAAGACACCTGAAATCACTGCTAGGAAGAGGGCACAAGGAAGGATTAAGTAGAGGATGGAGCTATTCCCGAATCCAACCGATCTCACTGAGAAACTTCATTGAAGGAGTTAATGGAAAACTTTATAACATTTTCATTTTGTTATTTCCTTGGGGCTCTTTAAAGACTTTTATATCGAAGCCATTGAGGGTTCGGGTCAGGCTTTTTCTGTCCCATGTCATAAACGTGCTCATTTTGAACAGGAAATGAAACTTTGCCACTGTGTTTCAAAGCCGCCCTCTAATACAATAAGAGCGGTTCCTGAAATAAATGGCTGTGGTAGAAGCAGCCAGCACGGCTCCGGGAGGGAAAAGCCAAGCTCAGGAAGCACCTGGGGAGTGCTGGTAGGGAGGCAGGTGGAGCAACGTCAAAGGGTTTCAACTAGAAACATGCGACATTCCAAGGTTAGAACTCCGGGACACATATCCCGAACAGATCAGCATGAGGGTTTGTTTTTAGCAGCTCCACATTCATAGAATCTAAGACTGGCATGAAGGGAACTTAAAGCTCCTGCAGTTCCAATGGGACCCCTTCCACTGGAGCAGCTTGCTCCAAGCCCCTGTGTCCAACCTGGCCTTGAGCACTGCCAGGGATGGGGCAGCCACAGCTTCTCTGGGCCATCACCCTGGGCCAGCGCCTCAGCACCTTCACAGGGAAGAGCTCCTGCCTTGTGTCCAGCCTAAATCTCCCCTGTTTCAGTTTGAACCAAAATTGAGAGTGTTTCCATAGCATATGGCTGTCAAAGGATGAGATGCTTCCTGTTCTTCCAGCTCCAAAATCTTTGCTTTTCTTTCTCGATGTAAGTCCCTTTGGTGATGGTGGAGGTCACAGCATAGGTGGATGGATGGAGGTGAGGAGCTGTCTTCACTGTCAGCCTTGGGTAAAGGCTGTTTTGAGCTGTATTGTTGGCACAGGCTTTAGGAAACTTGCTTGCCTTGGAATTCCTTCCTGACGTGGAATTCAGGGCTCGTGCTTAAGAGCCTTTATGGTTCTGCATGCTCCAAAGGCATCACATAACCTCAGGTTTCAGCTTCTTTGGGCAGGTCAGAGCTCCATCAGCAATAAATGGGTGTGCAGCAAGTGTCAGAAGAGAGAGCTGTTCCTTCAGTGTGAGCTTCACTGAAAGGATATGAATGGAGCTGATCCATGTGGAATTAGGCCACAGAAGAGCATTAGGAGCAAGAAAGTCCTGTTTAGCACTTAGGGATTGCCAGAGAGACAAATGATTGGAAAGATGGCTCAAAGCTCAGTCAGATGAGGAGGAGGAGGAGGGGGGATCCTGCAGCATGATTTCTGCACCTACCTGCTGCTTTTCATAGAGAAGATAAATTCCCATCTGTTCTAGTTGTTATCTCTGCTGAAAAGGCTTTCCAGCAAGATAAACATCCTTGTCATGCAGGGGAAACAGGTATTCCCTGCCAGATGAAGATGTCATTAACCCACTGTACTCAGTGCTTGTCAGGCTGCCCCTGGAATGGTGTGCTCAGGTTTGGTCCTGCTGTACACTGTGTGGATGGGCTGGAGAGGGGCCAGAGAAGGGCCACAAAGATGGCCCAAGGGCTGGGCAGCAGTGAGGAGAGGCTGAGAGAGCTGGGACTGTGCAGCTGGAGAAGAGAAGGCTCAGGGAGCCCTGATCTATGGGCCAGGAGGTAAAGGGGGGTGCAGGGAAGATGGAGACTCTCTTTGGACAAGTGGTCCCATGGGAAAGCCGAGGGGTGATGGGCACAAGTTACTGCTGGGGAGATTCCAAAGGGACACAAGAGGAAAATGTTTCCCACTGAGAACAAGCAGCCACTGGAATAATGTCCCCAGGGCAGTGGTGACTGCCCAGTGTTGGACACTGTTGAGACTGGGCTTTCAAAACCTTCCGGGAGGTCTCAATGATGGTGTTCAAGGCTTTTAATCTCCCATCACTCAAAGTTCTGGGAGCTGAACATGATGTAGAGATGCCTGAAGAACATTTATTTGAATGATCAAGATAATAACCTGGTTTTTGGGTGCCTCAGGTTAATGGAGGAGCTCCTTTTGACTGGAGTACACTACCACGTATATGGCGCTGGGTGGAAAGCAGGTTTCTAATTCAAGCTAAAGAATATTAGGACTAAAGCTTTTAATTGCTCCTATTAATCAAGTTGTTCAGTGCTTTATTAGACCCTAGAGTGGTTCAATTTAATAGATAAGAATTCAGTTTAATAAGAGATATTTAAAGGAGATGAAGAGTCCTAAGGAAAAGCTGGTTGAAAAGATGAGGGAAAAGCAGCTTTGTTCTAAGTGAAGTCTTCACAAACATTTGTGGCTGTGTATGGCCAAAGAATTCCAGTTTTAAGAACTGCCCCAGGTCTGTCATGTTTCACTCTTCCCCATGGGCATTTAAGCAGAAACCTTGGACAAGAGCCTGTGTATGATGAGCTTTAAGGTCCCTTCCAACCCAAACCAGCCTGGGATTGCAGGATGATCAGTTTAACAACAGTTATAGAATCATAGAATCACAGAATGGTTTGGGTTGGAAAGGACCTCGATTTTATTCCTAGGTTTGCCCCCACATCCTTAATTGTTCTTTGGAATTTTCCTTTGTTTTTCTGGAAGTCCTGGATTTCTTCATGCTACTCTTGCCCTTAGAATCATAGAATCACAGAATGGAATGGTTTGGGTTGGAAAGGACCTTAAGATCATCCAGTTCCAACCCCCTGCCATGGCCAGGGACACCTCACACTAAACCAGGGCACCCAAGGCTCCCTCCAACCTGGCCTTGAACACTGCCAGGGATGGAGCACTCACAGCTTCCCTGGGCAACCCATTCCAGTGCCTCAGCACCCTCACAGGGAAGGATTCCTTCCTTAGATCCAATCTAAACCTCCCCTGTTTCAGTCTGAACCCATCACCCCTTGTTCTAGCACTACAATCCCTAATTCCCCCCCCCCCAGCATCCTTATAGCCCTCCTTCAGGTACTAGAAGGCTGCTATGAGGTCTAGTGTGATTTTCATTGACTTCATCAAATAAATCTGTTGAATGAACCCTTTCCTGCTCCAACACAGACTGTTGTCCCAAGTTGCTCTTTGGATTTATCACTTCCATATGGTTTTCTTTTTCCCTACATGGGTTTAAAGTTACTTTTCACTTCCAGCAACCTATTCAGTGACCAGGCTGTTCCAGAGATGCTCACAGCATACCTTTAGTGATGACAATACTGAAGACTTCAGGAAGTTTAATCTGTAACTGAGCATTCATTGCCCAGGGAAGCTGTGAGTGCTCCATCCCTGGCAGGGTTCAAGGCCAGGTTGGACAGAGCCTTGGGTGCCCTGGTTTAGTGTGAGGTGTCCCTGCTTATGGCAGGGGGGTTGGAACTGGATGATCTTAAGGTCTTTTCCAACCCAAACCATTCCTTGATTCTATGATTTGAGATATGATCCCCCAAGCAGACGTACGTTTGATGTGGTCCTACAGAGGTAACATTGCACTGTCCAATCCACACCACAAATATTATTCATTATTCAGAACAATCAAGATGTTTTCCGACTGAAAGTAAAATCTGTTTCAGTTTGATGTTAAGATATGAATTAGAGGAGGAAAAGGGCAGAGCACGTTTCACAGAGTGAGCCCTCCATTCAGAAAAGTTGGGGCTGTTGATGCTGGGGAAGAGAAGCTGCGTGGAGACCTCAGAGCAGCTTCCAGTGTGTGAAGGGGGCCTATAGGGATGGTGGGGAGTGACTCTTCATTAGGGACTGCAGTGACAGGACAAGGGCTGATGGGTTCAGACTGAAACAGGGGAGGTTTAGATTGGATCTAAGGAAGAAATTCTTTGCTGTGAGGGTGCTGAGGCACTGGAATGGGTTGCCCAGGGAAGCTGTGAGTGCTCCATCCCTGGCAGTGTTCAAGGCCAGGTTGGACGGAGCCTTGGGTGCCCTGGTTTAGTGTGAGGTGTCCCTGCCCATGGCAGGGGGGTTGGAACTGGATGATCTTAAAGTCCTTTCCAACCCGAACCATTCTTTGATTCTATGATTCCATGACCAAACCCAGTGAAACTATTTTAGGGAATTGTTGTAATCCACACCAATGAGCCCCATGTCCTGAAAAGGCAACCGGCTGCGAGTCACAGCGCTCTGATTGTTGTCATCGTTATGGAATCACACAACAATGAGAGAAAGCCTCTGGAACAATAAAGGGAAGAACAGCACAGGACTGTGCCAAAGGTAGAGCAGCTGCATTGCAGCACTGAAGATTAATCCGTGTTTCACCAATGCCACTCGGGAATTCCACGTGCCAACCATGCTTTATTACTTTAGCCGTCCGTTCTTATTGGTTCCCAGAGGGATCGTGTTGACGGTTTATGGAGGCAGTCCTATTAGCACCAATGGGGGAAGAGAAGGATGGGTTTAGTCTGAAGTCTGCAATGAAACATACTGTGAAAGGTTTGTTCCTTTTAAACGGATTCCCCCCACCCCCAACACAAAGCTTGGCACCAAACCCCCACATTCCAAGCAGTTTTCCTGAACCGGAATTGATGGGTTTATGGATTGTAGCGTTCCCACCAGAAGCTGACAGTAGTTTAGAGGCTCCTGCTATTGAGA
Organism: Agapornis roseicollis; assembly: GCA_002631895.1. Classification (NCBI taxonomy): domain Eukaryota; kingdom Metazoa; phylum Chordata; class Aves; order Psittaciformes; family Psittacidae; genus Agapornis; species Agapornis roseicollis. Next base: position 14,397 of record NDXB01000311.1, read on the forward strand.
CATGACAGTGATGAGTCGAAAAACTCCACAGAAAAGTGAACCCAATGGACTCGGGTGTTGTTAAGCTGCCTTAATTCAATCACTTCTTGAGCATGGCCTGATTAATTCCCCCTCCTCTGCCTCTATAATACCATTATTAAATAAGGGAAGGTCAGGTTGGATCTAAGGCTCTTCCCTGGGAGGGTGCTGAGGCGCTGGCCCAGGGTGATGGCCCAGAGAAGCTGTGGCTGCCCCATCCCTGGCAGTGCTCAAGGCCAGGTTGGACACAGGGGCTTGGAGCAAGCTGCTCCAGTGGAAGGGGTCCCTGCCCGTGGCAGGGGTTGGAGCTGGAGGAGCTTTGAGGTCCCTTCCAACCCAATTCCATTGCTCTGTGATTCTGTTAATACTGTCATTAATTTTGCTAATCCTTTTCTTAAAGGGACTTTGGATTGGGAGAGGGTATGGGCATCTTCTGGTGGCCATTCTGTAGTTTTCTGTGCTCAGAGTAGGCTTCAGTTCACCAGCCACAAAGGTTTTGTCATTAAAAGCAATGACCCTGCCTTACTGGAAAGGAACAAAATGATGTGCAGGACAATCATCAAGGGACTAATGAGACCAAACAAAGAACTTGCAAACAAGCCCAAACCCATTGACACTGGAAATACAAAGCTCTGGGGTAGGGTAAAGTGCAGAGTGTGTTTATGATCCCCAAATGGCAATGTGAGCAAACACAAGGCAGGGCCCTTGCTGCCTTCTAGTGTTTATTGTTCCCATGTTTGCTGTGATGAAAGCTCCTTCCCCAGGTCCAGGGAGAAGAGGAGGAACCTTGCAGAGTTTATGCAAGCATTGTGCATTTAAATGGACACTTTGTCCGACTTGAGCCTTTGTCCTTATGTTACAAGGGCTTAGGACAAGGGCCTGTAGGGCCAGGCCAAGGGCAATGGCTTGAACCTGCCCCAGGGGAGACTGAGCTGAGCTCTGAGGCACAAGCTCTTCCCTATGTACCTGTATTCAAGGCCAGGTTGGACCCAGGGGCTTGGAGCAAGCTGCTCCAGTGGAAGGGGTCCCTGCCCGTGGCAGGGGTTGGAACTGGATAGGCTTTAAGGTCCCTTCCAACCCAAACCCATCTGGATTCCTTAACTTCATACAGCAGTGTTGTCATCTGTGCAGACACTACAGACTTGTTCCCACAGGGTTGCAGTGACTGAGAAATGCAGAAGCTTGCACTAGGTTCCTGTCAGCAGATAGGTGCTTGCTGCAGGGCTGATGTTTGGGGATGCTTCTGATGCTTTGATCTTGGGTTTGGTGGTGATTTCTATACAATAGTCCCATTTTGTTGACAAAATCAGGCCTGATGTATGTTATGGTGTTTTAATGGAGAAAACAAGGTTGTTCAGCAGTGACAAGAACTGCAGTGATGGGAGACTTTAAACTGGGAAAGACTTGAAGGCAGCAAGCCCTTCCTCTCTAGTCAGACATACTACTGCCTAGAATAAATTACTACCAGGAATCAGCATTTTGAAGGGAAAATGACTACGGCACGTAACTGTTAACTGAAAAGGATGGGTTTTCCTGACCTTCCTTCCTTTCTTTCCCCATGTCCTTGGGAAATGCAGTTCTGTATCACTGATCTGAATGCTGCTGAGTTTGGCAAAGCCAAGCTGACTCGCGCTGTTGACTTTATTACTTCTGGGGTTTAGATGGGGTTGCTCCATCCTTCATTGGCAGATAACATGAGATGATTCTTGCTCTCTGCTCCACTCTGTTGAGACCCCACCCCTGCAGCCCTGCTCCAGCTCTGGGGCAGCAGCACAAGAGGGACCTGGAGCTGTTGGAGCGAGGGCAGAGGAGGCCATGGAGCTGGTGCGAGGGCTGGAGCAGCTCTGCTCTGGAGCCAGGCTGAGAGAGCTGGGCTGGGGCAGCCTGGGGGAGAGAAGAGAAGGCTCCTGAAGGGGAGAGCTGAGAGCAGCTCCAGGGCCTAAAGGGGCTGCAGGGAACCTGGAGAG
>NDXB01000312.1:0-30448 GCA_002631895.1 Agapornis roseicollis
CTGCAGAGAAGGACTTGGGGGTGTTGGTCAATGAGAAAATGAACATGAGCCGGCTTCAGTGTGTGCTTCCAGCCCAGAAAGCCAACTGTATCCTGGGCTGCATCAAAAGGAGCATGACCAGCAGGTTGAAGGAGGTGATCCTGCCCCTCTACTCTGCTCTCGTGAGACCTCACCTGGAGTCTTGCGTGCAGTTGTGGTGTCCTCAACATAAAAAGGACATGGAGCTGTTGGAACAAGTCCAGAGGAGGGTCACGAGGATGATCAGGGGACTGGAGCATCTCCCATACCAGACAGACTGGGAAAGTTGGCCCTGTTCAGCCTGGGGAAGAGAAGGCTGTGTGGAGACCTCCTAGCAGCCTTCCAGTATCTGAAGGGGGCCTATAGGGCTGCTGGGGATGGACTCTTCATTAGGGACTGTAGTGACAGGACAAGGGGTAATGGGCTAAAACTTAAACAGGGAAAGTTTAGATTGGACATAAGGAAGAAATTCTTTCCTGTGAGGGTGCTGGAATGGGTTGCCCACGGAGGTTGTAAATGCTCCATCCCTGGTGGTGTTCAAGGCCAGGTTAGACAGAGCCTTGGGTGGCATGGTTTAGGATGTGGTGTCCCTGCCCATGGCAGGGGGATTGGAACTAGATGATCTTAAGGTCCTTTCCAAGCCTAACTATTCTATGATTCTATGATCTGGATCTTCATTTACATGAACAATAGAGACTTCCATTCTATAAATAGAATTTCCATTGCCTTCAAAATCTCTGGACCCACTAGAAACAGATATATATCCAGCTTTGATTTCCACACTTCTTAATGTCAATACACTAAATCATCCAGAGTGATTTCTTGCTGTATCTTTTCTCATATACTGTTAAATCAAGTCTGAATATTAATGAAAAGTGAATATGTACTTAAAGCATAAAGCTTGGCTATCTAACTTCTTCTCAAATGTGACATAACTATACAATATAAATAAAGAAACTAAGAAAAAAAAGAAAAACTTTTATATTAAGCAATATGGGTAGGACTTACTAATTGTCTGCGAACTTGAAACTTCCTTTATAACTTGACTTCCTGTTATAACATGATGGACATACCACAAGAACTTGTATTGAACAAAACAGGATTGTTAGATGTAAAGTGTTCCTTATATAGCAATTCTTATTCATCTTCTTCCTCAGACCTCAGCCTGTCTTTCTCCTCTGACTAATAGATATTTTTCAAAGATTCTTTATTATCATGACTTCAGGGAAATCACCATTATATTTCTTTATAATATGAGGTAAAAAATAACTCCTAGTTTCCAGACATAGTACTTCAAACCAAAATTGGATTTTCCTCTTTTTTTCAGCCAGTGTTCTTCAACAATATGCAGGTAAAGTGATCTGCTCTATGATTTAATGCTGTCACAGTTCTTGTCTGTCCCTGTTCCTCTCCTGATGCTGTATTTTTGTGAGTCATTTCAGGCTCTGGAAATTTTGGAATCAGTGTTGACACCCAAATTTTTCATCCTGTTCCTAAGAAATATGCAGGCCTTCAGACAATCTATTATTCGAACAATTAAAAACACAGACTTTAAAAAAACTGAACAGCTTAACCTGAGGACAAATTTTTAAGTTTAAGGCATTTCCCTTCCAGATAGTGACTTAATTTTTACAGAGCCACAAGAAAGAAAAAAAAGATCTCCTTATTTGGCTAGAATCCCAGGAAAAAAGACTTTGAGATACATGACTCATACACAGTTCTTCAGAAGCTCTGAATGTTGTAAGTGCTAAAAGTATGAATACTTAAATTACATGCAACCTGAAGAACCAGTTGAACTGGAAGCAGGGAGATTTGGGGATCTTGGAAAAACTGCTGGAGGAAAAGATCCATGCTTCATTGATTATAACGAATATGATCTTGAAAGTTGCAACATCAGCAAAAGAAGTACCAAGCTAAGACTTTAAAGCATGTAACAGATCTTGCAAATGAGGTCAGCTTTAATCAGCTGTCCCTTCGCCTGAAATACAGTGATGTTATCAGTGCATCAGGTGCTATCAGAAAATGTTGAGGGGCAGTAGATATTTTAGAATACTTCTGTGATATTTAAAAAAAAAGAAATAAAAATTAGCCAAACAGGTTGCCAAGTGTTTGCTCAAGAGATATGCTCTCCAGACTTTATGGTTTAATCTTTAAATCCTTTAAAGCCCAAAGAACATTAATTTCTGCTAGAGGAAAAAAAAGACAAAAAAAAAAACAAAAACAAAAAACAAAACAGTGTTCATCTATTGTAATGACACTGGTAATAATTTAACATCTGGAGGAATGTGCAAATTACTGAAGGTAAATTTATTACTTCTGGTTCTCCCTATTAATATTTGTCTCTTTCTGGAAGGCATGCGAGTAAGAGTGGGGATGCAGCATTTAAAGTGTTGCAGTCCTTTTGCAGACCACATTTGAGACATACTGCCTTAAAGGCTGAGACAGGTGGCAAGGCCCTTCTCAGGCTGGCATGAGAACCTGGCCTGTGCATGTTCTATTTCATTTTCTGCTGTTAACAGTGGTAATGCCTGCGAGCAGATGTGGTCACCCTGCAGGAACCTTTCAGGGCTTGACTGACAGCTTTTCTTGACATGACTGCTGGTGCATAATATATTCAAGTCACTCATCTCTGGGTGTTAAGAAAAGCCCTCAGCAAACAAATAAAGGAAGAAAGAAATGGTGAGATCTTTTCTGGCAAAACTGCAGTCCATATTTGTGCCGCATTGTTAGACAATTAACAGTTTGTGTGCAACAGGTACTAGAAATCATGAGGAATCACTAGTACATGCTTTGCCACCTAGCAGTGATGCCAGAGAAATTAAGAGCAAACTCTGCTCAAATATTTTTGTTGTTGTTAAAGATCATAAATTGATCAGATTTTCGCTTCAGTGGAAAAAAAATAAATAAAAAAACACTCTCTGCTGTCAAAGAGCCTATAAGCAGAGCCAAAAAATTTATACTGTTTCGAGCCAAAGGAGACAGTTTGGCAATGGTTCAAAATGCAAAACAATTTGTTAAAATACACACCCAAAATAAAAATCCCATGGTTATCTGTGCAAAACATATTTAATTCCTTGACAAGAAGGTGGTTTGCATTTAACTCAATACACAGTGACTTAACCATGTAGCCTCCATTCAGCATTTTTATCTTAATCACTTCCATGGTGTCAAACATCCATCTAGGTCCACAGACTGCAGCTGATTTTAAATTACTTCAGGTCAAGTTCCATGTTTAATAAGACCTAAATATACGGGGCTTCTTCAGAGTAATCTAAGGGAACATACAAGAGGAGTTAGAGAGTTGCAAATCTGAAACTTTCAGCAAAGATTAAGCCTTTTTATAGAGAAGGTGAGGAAATAGTGCACAGGACAGTTCGGATAAGAAGCCCCAAATCCCCATGGTGTGTGCTGCTGAATGCTCTTTGAGGGTGATTTAGTGTACTCTTATTAAAATGATTCACAGTGTTTGCATTTTTATTGCCTATTTTGTTTTAATCTGTGGTAATTTCAACCATGTTCTAATCTGTCAACCTCATTGTATATTTACGAACACTCTCTACTCAAGTGGCTCTGCTATGGAGCTGAAGTGCAGACAGTCATATTGATAGGCCATTGAAATCAGCTTAATTATTAAATTGCCTTCAAACATTCATTACATTCACAATAGTTAATGTAACCAACACTGTGAATTTAATTTAATGTAGACATAAGAATGTGCAAAAGCACAGGTCTTCCTGCTTCATAGCATGACATCACCTCATTTTGCCACAAAAGTGAAAAGAAGGTATGCTTGTGGCATGCAGCATGTTTAGTGTTAGGAAAGGTATGTCTTAGCAGAGGACAGCAGATTAGGGCAAAAATCAACCCTAAGCACAAGAGCAAGAGCTCCTTCAGTTTTCATGTGGGTTAATATGGCTTAAAGTCCAGCCTGAGGGGCAGCACCAGCAGCATCATATACCACTTGAGCAGTCAGCTCCCCAGTCACCCCAGTAAAGGAGGGCCCTTTCATGAGTCCATGTTTTTCCTTCACCAGGGGAAAGCTAGGTAAGGAGTGGAAAACAGATGAAAGGAAGAGGAGGAAGAACAAGCTGGTCACTTCCCAGCTCTCCTTTCAGTCAACAGTGCTGGTTATTTCATCCACACAAGTACAGGCAGTCAGCAAGGCTCCCAGGACAAGACTACTTGCTCGTTGTCTGTGCTCTGAACCTCTGTGCCACCACTGACTCTTGCCCCAATTGCAAAGCAGCTTCAGCCTGGCCCTGCATCTCTTTCAGCTAAGCAGCATGTGCAGCAACAGCAGTGAGATAATGTGTCAGAGCCTTGCACCTGGGCTGGCATCCAGGGTGTGTGTTCTCAGTAATGGCAAATCCTGTACACAGCCTCTCCCATTGCATCTGCATTGTTGCAGTTGCTTGTGCTACCTCCACTCAGCCAGTGAAGCTTGCTAGCATATGTTGCAGTCATATGTACAGATGCTGGATGCACCTTGTAAAGCATCTTTGGATATTTATGATGTGCTCATCATTGCAGTATCTGGGCACTTATAAAATTGTGCAATTTGAGCAATTCCTGCAGGAGTGAGAAATAGTTTGATTTTCCATTATTCTATGAGATACTTTATCCTAGGGCACAAAAATGTGGATAATAGGAATTACATTGCAGTAATCTTTAACAGGGGAAAAGAGACCATAATTAAGTACTAGAGACTTTACAAAGGACTGTATGACATTTTTTACACTTGAAATCTTCAGCCTATTAGAGGACGCCTTTCTAAAAGGTATGCTTTAACTTAATTTAGAATCATAAAATGTTTTGGGCTGGAAGGGACATTAAAGATCATCTAGTTTCAACCCCCTGCCACTGACAGGGACTGCTTGGTGTGACCTGACCTGACAAAGGACCACAGGGTTGAGCTTCTGCAGCTTGTGCTATTTCACACAGCTGAATGGCTGGTTATTATGGTCCTGAAAATTATTAATCAAATCTGAACACTTCAACACATAACACATAAATTGCTTGAGCTCAGTAAAAGAATTCTATTATTTCACTGGAGTTTATTGTAAATAAAGTTAAAAAAGCTACAGTACAGAAAGTTGTTACTCAGCTGACTGTCCTGGATAAGAAGCCAATGCAACTCCCATCCTTTGTATATCAGCCAAAATATGGAAATCTTGGTGATGTTTTCAATTTGAAAAATTGGAAATGCCCAGAGGAGGTGACACATATTATGGAGAACAGTTTCCGAGAAGTAAGGGGATTCAAATGAGGAAAGATTGGAGGACATGCAAAGAGCCATGCCATGTGGCTCTGTCTCTCAAGTTCTTACACTCCACACCCCTCAACTGTCTATGCACATAAATGCACTTTCTAAAAGACTAATGATTTTCAGCTCTCAATTTTAAATGCATGCCTATGTGGTTTTACCTTTAGAAATAAGTAGACTTTCTGTTTTGAGGCAGAGAAGACATGGAGTGCTATGTTTCTGCATGTAACACCCATACAGCTTTAGATTTTGTCATAAGGCCAAAAGCTTAGCAGTTATGGGGGTTGAGCCATCTGGGAGAGAAGTCTGTCTGTCTCTATGCAGTTATATCTAGCAGGGCCCCTTTTTGACCACTGTCACTTTAGTATCTCAGTGCACCTAGTGCAAAATAGAAATAACTAAATATTTCTCATAACCTAACTTTTCCTTTCTGGTTACTGAGAGGAATATATGTTTAGTTATAGGAAGGTTGTTATTTCTTATATGCGTGTGTAAAAGGAGAGGGTATTAAAGCACTATCCTTTGTATCGGTCATTTCTATCAACGACATTTTCTGTGAGACTGTAGTCTAGACCTATATACTCAATAAGAATTTATAGACAACACCAACTCCAGGACAAATCATGCTCTGTACACATGCTTCCTTTCTGTTGATCCACAAAATGTTTGCAAAGATCTTTGAAGTCAGAGAAACCAAATACCGAGAAAATTATTGAAGAACATTAGTAAGGCTCTTCCTTTTAAAAATGATATCTATGTATGTATGAGTCTCCACAAAGTTTCTAACTGGCTTTCATTTGTGACTTACACAGGATATAGGACCTACTGGATTTTACCACTTTCAGCAGAAGTTCAAAAAATATATTTCTGCTAGATCTTTGGCACAGATGTAGCTTTTGCCATTCAGCTGGGATAAAAAGCTAGGATAGATGTGATACAGCAAGCTGTAAAAAAACCCCAGAGAATAGCCTGGAAGGTCTGAAGTACACATTGCTCTCACTGGGTATCAAAGAACATCCAGTTACAATTTTGTCTTTTAACAATGTCCCCAAGCTGTATGTACAGCAGGGTTACCATAAGCATCTGCTTACATGTAATTTATGACATACTATTCTCAATTCCCTGCCAGGCTAAATCTTAGAATGAGAGAGGTTTTTCTTAATCTTTTTCTCCCACCTCCTCTCCCATCTCTGCTTCCCTCCCCCTGCTCCAAATTATAGCGACTCATTGGGAAAATATACTAGGAAATGTATTTATGAAAGCTGTGATTTTTTCCGAGAATTCCACATTATCTTCTAGTAATATTTTGATAGGTAAATTCAGGTTCCATACTTCCCTTCACATGAAGCACAACTACTTTCACTAAGATAAATGGCTCTTAAAATGAAATATATGTTCTTTGTTATATCTTATATACATAAGCACATGGAGTTAAATTTGATATTGAATGACTTCATTTCAAAGCCTAAATACATACAAACAATATTCAAAATATATGTAACAGACCTTTAGCTGCTGAAAATCAGCACAATAGCCAACTTATGAAATTAGGAGTAAGAGGATACCACAGTAGAAGGGTACTTTACCTGAGATAATGCTGTTTGCTTCTTAGCAGAACTCATTATCCTGGATGGAGCTCTCAGCTAACATAGTTATGCAGCAGCTGTTAGCCAGGCTAATCTGTTTAGAACTGGTTTGGGTAACCCCGCACCATACATACCCTTTCAATGTATTGAACCACACAAGGAATGTTTCAATTCAATTTATGAGGAAAACTTCATAGCTTGTGCACCTAAAAAGTCAGATTGTCTCATCATGAGAGTCCTTTTGACTATATTATCTGTAGATAAATTATCATTAATATTTCACTTGCTTTTAAGGAAAAGAAAAAAATGCTGTTTAGAGTAGATCTATGTCATTAAAAATAAAGATTTAAAGTTCTGCAAAGACAAAGGGAATACTTTGAAATCAGTATGCATTTTGGAGGGGGTTTGGATGATGCCATCATTGAACTTCTTTTCCATTGCCCTACATCTTTTATAGTAAATTATGCAAAGTGGATGTAATAGGTTACAGTGCTTGCCTGGAAGAATTTCATTTTGCTTGGTGGAAATTATTGGCAGAAATGAAGGAAGAGCATACAGGGATATGTAACTCTCTCATTGGTCTAATTTATAGTTGGGATGACAATCAATCAGGAGATTGAGAATAGAGCAAAGCAGAACAGGTTTCCCATTTGCTCTACCAGCTCTGTTCCTGTAAAGCCATGTCATGTCAGCATCAAGCCTTCCTGCACTACATGAGAGTCCATTCTAGTGATGTATTTGGGACAAAAAGATGCACCCAGGATGATAGCACGTAGTCACAGTTGTTTTAACTATGTGTACAATAAAAGCAAGATTTCTGAAACCAAAATATTAGAGACTTAATATTATTCCTTGCATTTCCTGTCAGATAAGGTGGTTCTGTAAAGTTCAGGCAGATGAGAGACTGTCAGGCAATGTTGTATGTAAGAACTAAAAGAAAGGCTTGGTCCATCAGCTCAGTGAGATGTGCAAGGGTGGAGAAGAGATTCAGACCAGCTGTGTGGAGAAGAACTTGGGGGGTGTTGGTCGATGAGAAACTTAACATGAGCTGGCTTCAGTGTGCTCTCGCAGCCCAGAAAGCCAACCGTATCCTGGGCTGTATCAAAAGGAGCATGACCAGCAGGTTGAAGGAGGTGATCCTGCCCCTCTATTCTGCTCTTGGGAGACCTCACTTGGAGTACTGTGTGCAGCTCTGGTGTCCTCAACATCAAAAGGACATGGAGCTGTTGGAACAAGTCCAGAGGAGGGCCACGAGGATGACTGGGGGATTGGAGCATCTCCCATACAAACACAGGCTGGGAAAGTTGGGGCTGTTCAGCCTGGGGAAGAGAAGGCTGTGAGGAGACCTCCTAGCAGCCTTCCAGTATCTGAAGGGGGCCTATAAGGATGCTGTGGTGGGACTGTTCATTAGGGACTGTAGTGACAGGACAAGGGGTAATGGGTTCAAACTTAAACAGGGTAAGTTTATATTGGATATAAAGAGGAAGTTCTTTACTGTGAGGGTGGTGAGGCACTGGAATGGGTTGCCCAGGGAGTTGTGAATATTCTATCCCTGGTAGTGTTCAAGGCCGGGTTGGAGAGAGCCTTGGGTGGCATGGTTTAGAGTGAGGTGTCCCTGCTTATGGCAGGGGGGTTAGAACTAGATGATCTTAAGGTCCTTTCCAACCCTAACTATTCTATGATTCTGTGATTCTAACTAAAACATCTCAATTATGTCTCTAGTAGTGGGTTGGGCTACTAAGGCCGTCACTCTTACATAGAGTATCTTAAAGCTCCTCCTAATTTATCCCTGTTGTGCTGATCCCTAAAGATTTTCTTGGGGGTAGCATTCCTCTGGGTATGTCTCTTCTTCGACTATAGGACTGTAAAGGGAAAGAGAAGGCATGGACAAATAGAGATACTAATGTCTAGTAGATACCAAACACAATGGAAGAATAAAATTCTCGTGTTCAATTTATATCTGGAAGCTGCTTTTTTTCCCCACCCTTCTTCTCAAGTCTTCCTTGTTAGTATAAGGTCTACAAGTATGTTATGAAAAGTAATCCAGATATAACAAAAACAAGATATGGTGTCATGAAGTCTAATTGGAGGCCAGTAACTAGCAGTGTACCTCAGGGGACAATACTGTGTTTAATTTTAATTAACATCTTCACTAAGGGTTTGGATGATGAAGCAGAGTGTGCAGTGTATGCTCAGCAAGCCTGCTGATGACATGAAACTGGGATGGGTGGCTTATACACTAAAGGGTCAGGCTGCTGTCCAGAGGGACCTTGACAGGCAGAAGAAATGGGCTGACAGGAACTCCATGACATTCAGCAACAGGAAGTGCAAAGTCGTGCAACTGGAGAGGCACAACCACAGACACCAGCATATGATGGGGACCACAGAGCTGTAAATAAGCTTGCCAGAACAGGATCTGAGATGTCCTGGTGGACATCAGGGTGAACATAAGCCAGCAATGTATTTTTGCTGTGAAAAAGGCTAATAGTGCCCTGGGTATCACTATGCAAAGTTGAGGGAGTTGATCTTTCCCTCTGCCCAGCACTGGTGAGGCTATGTCAGGAATTCAGTCCCCAGCTCTGGGCTCTCCAGCACAAGACAGATGTGGACATACTTGAGAGAATCCAGTGAAGAGCCACAGAGATGATTAAGGGACTGGAGTACCTCTCATATAAGGAAAAGCTGAGTGAGCTGGGGTAGTTCAACCTGGAAAATAGAGGGCTCAGGGGTGGATCTCATTAATGCATATAAAGACCCAAAGGCAGGGTGCAGGGAGAATGGAAACAGCCTCTCAGTGGTGCCCAGTGTCAGGCTGAAAGGCAATGGGCACAACATGAAACACGGGAGGTTCCTCTGATATCCAAAAACACTTTTAATATTGTGAGCGTGAGGATATATTGGAGATATTCAGAAGCTTCCTGAACATGGTGTCGGACAACCTGGGCGTTCCTGCTAAAGCAGGAGCTTGGACCAGATGCCCTCCAGAGATCCCTTCCAATGTCAACTGTTCTGTGATACCACATGACAAGAGAATATGCAGTGTACAAGGGATATGCCACATTTATATGTCCCAATTTATGTTGTTTCCCACAACATAAGACAATGAGGGAAGAGTACAGTTAGATTCACACATATCCATCTCTGAAATCCTTCAATAGTTCTCCTTTTATTCCAAATTTCTGTGAAAAATACAGAACAAACTGGACAACAGAAAGTTTTTGAAAGGAGAGAAGCCAAATATATGAAAAGTTAAGTTTAATAGGATTACCTTTCAGTCTTCCCACTCCTTAAGCTACCTTCTTAAAACTCTCCCTTTCTACAAAAAGTATTGAGAATTGAAAAACTTCATTAATTCCCTTTTACAGACTATAAACAGAGCACTGAAGTAAGACTTCAGAGCGCTGGCTTCTTTTCCAAGTACTGTTCTATTGCATGATCCTGAAAGAGTAGATTGTTTTGATTCCCTCTGCTTCTTTGTCCATCTGTGTTACAGGGATAATACTTCCAACTTTGTCTGCATTACACTTTGGATTTACTGATAAAAAGTACTATGTGGACTCCATCCTTACATGTATTTCAAAACCAAGCACTTTATTTCTAATGGCAGTATGTATGTGCATCATGTGCAGTAGTCTTACTGCTGAAACAGGCTTCAAACAGGTCTGTGTTTGGGCATCATCAGGCACTGATTTTCCTCCTGCATCTACCAAAGACACATTTCTTGTCATGTAACAGGGAAGTTGCTGTGATGTGATGGTGCTAGATCCTCCTTAGTCTTCTTCCTTTTCAACACCATGACTGTCTTCAGCATTGCTCATAAGCCTTATTCCTGCAGCCTGGTTCAAGTTGTAAACCAAGGCAAACTTTTAAAATAACACTCATATCTCTGGCTTTGCAACCACTTCATTGTGCCTTTCTACCATGAGAGAAATTGATTCATTCTCTAGAGTGGAGCATATTGAACTTTCCCTCTTATAGCACGTTCTGGTTTCACTCTTTCATGCATGCTTTCACAACCTGACAATACCAAAGCAAAGAAAAATCTTCATTCAGCAACTCAAAATCTCTAGAAGTCAGAAGCCTTCCCGTGAGCATTCCCATGAGTTTGGTATGTTGTATGTTTGAATCTGATCCATGCTTCTTAAACCATAAACCATATGTTCTTGGGTCATATGGGTTCACTTTGATTCCTAATGGGCAGACAGCATTGCTGAAAGGAAGCATGTGTTAAAACAGAGCAAAACAAATGTCACCAGGTATTGATGTGGAACTTTAAAAAGATTAAACGTAAGACACTGCAGGCTCTAAAGTTTCTCGTTTTCCTGGATAATGAAGGATTTATATTATTTTTTTAAAGATAGATCTTTTCTCAATTAAACAAACTTACACAAAGGGCTGCTCCCAACAATTTTATGTAACAGCCAGATGTTTTTCAGCACAACAGCATGACCATCTACCTTTATTACAGCAAAAACTGACAAGGGAAACATACAGCAGTAGCCCTTTGATATTTTATCTTGTCACTAATAAGGAATTTATAGTGAATTGATGTTGGCTTTTCTATGTATTGAATGTTTTTTCCCCACAATTCAGTAAAACCAGGTTGATTTTGACCCTAGAGGAATGTACACATTAATTAAGGCAGAAATAGCACAAAAAGATCAAAACTTGTGAGATCTGTGATTTTTTAAATGTCAACACAGCATCTGTAAGACAGGCACATCTTCAAGCTTAGTTTCCCTCTATGGCTATTTTAGAGAGTATACAAGCCAAGAGCTCAATGCAAGAGCCCAATTGCACTTCACCACCAGGACACTGCAGCAAAGCCTGAAAATCCTTCACAGGAGATTTTGAATCAATAGCAAAGTAGTACTTACCCAGCATGCTTTGTGGGAAAAAAAAGCCCAAACCAAACCAACCAACTAACCAACCAAACAAGCAAACAAAAATCCCATGCAAAAAAACAATCAACCAAACAGGAAAAAAAAAAACCAAAACCCACCTCTATTTGCAGCTGGATGTGTCCAGTAACTTATACTGCATACACAGCACCCCAAGCAACAGCAAGGAGAGCTACAAAGCTTCACAGGTGTAACCTGCGTATATTGAGCTATTGCAAGTGACTGCTTGCTTGAAATAGCTGAACTTCCCCTTGACAAAGGACTGTCTTATAAGCCGTGCACCATGAATGACTAATTGGATGCAAAGAGAAGCTGATACTTTAAAGCGGGAACTCCATGTTATTCAAATGACTTCTGTCTCCTAAATCACACATCTGAAATTATAGAAACACTTGAAAGGCAGGTTTCATATTGTAAAGAAAGAACCTACCAAGTTGCAGTGTCCTGGCTTGGTTTTCTCAGAATTTGTCTTTGTCCCCAGACTGTGTAATGTTTGTATTGATGACTCAGTATGAAAGCCTTACTGGTAAACCTTGTGGGTGTACAGATACCAGACAAATTTCAAATGGGGCAGGGAATAGATCATATACAAAAGGCTGATAAAAAAAGGAAAAAGAAAACTTGTGCAATTGAAAATTGTCTAATGTAGAAGCAGGACAAGAAGCCATATGTCATCCTTATAGGACAGGAAATTACATCTTAGAAAATGATAATTCTGAAATCAATTTGAAAACCATAGTGGATAATCTGTTGAATATGGGCTACAGTAAAATGTTGTAGCCAAGAGGAATGACACACTGGGGAAGCTCTATTATCTGCATAATCTGTACTAGGATACAGTCCAGTGGCGGTATCCTCATTTTGACGAGGAATCATACCAGAACCAGAAGAAATATTAAAGGATCAGCGATCACATCGTATAATAAATGACTCAAAGACCTGAATTGGTTAAGCTTATTAGAAAAAAAAAAAAAAAAAAAAAAAAAAAGAGAGCAAAAAACAAATTTAANAAGCCAGTTCAGATCCTTTGCCCTGGGGAATCTCAAACATATTGGCTGTTTTACTGGTTTTCTGACATATTCTTAATGGTTCTAAGCTTATTGAAAAAAAAAAAAAAAAAAGGACTAAGAGCTGAGCTAAATACAGTTTTTAATATGTTTATAATGGAAAACAATTCAATAGTAGGGGGCATCCAAACCAATAGTCAAAGGTTTGGAAAGATACTACAGCTTGAAGCTGAGGATCAAGACATTCAGGCAAAAAATGCCAGGTGCATATTTTCAACATCTTTAACTCAAATTTAGTAGTTTTTCAAAAGGTGTGGTGAAGTTACTAAAAAAATCCACCTAGCAAGGTTCCATGTCTTTCCTGTAGAAGAGGGTCACAGCTGATCACATTGTTCTTCTCTAGCTATAGACTACAAGCAGTACAGAAAAAAATTAAGCATCTTAAGCATGAAAATGATTCAATCAAAATTCTGCCCTGTTCCACTGTTGAAGAGCATAATGCCAGGAAGGTATATGATCTGTACATTACAGTGTGGTTTATCTTTCCTAACTTAATTGCCAAAAGGTAGCCTAGGATGGCTAGTTTCTCAGGTTTCTCTACTGCCACTTGAAAAGAGAGAAATGTTCCCAGACATTCATCCCATCTATCTCTTTCCTTGATTATAGACTAAGCATAGATAGCCAGATAACTATATTTAAGCAGATAAAAGAGTTCCACTATAACAGCAAAGGACAATAGGTCACATGTTATATCCTGCTACATTTATTGTTTATTGCATTTCCTGATAAATTTAATTGTACAAAACTGCATTGCATGAAATAATTCAGAAAAGCCAAAATAACTGCATAAGTTAAAAAATAGTTTTCATGAACTGAGAATTTTTAGAGTGACCACTTGCTATGAATCATTTTATAGTCTCTTATTACCTTTAAGTTCATATTACCAAACAGTGCTAAAGAAGCGTCCACAAGACTTTGACACCACTCAAATTTCATTTAAAAAAAAAAAAGTGTTTAAAAGATTTAGACACTCAATTTAGCTGTAAACATTGTAGTTCAGTCACAAGGAACAAAAGCAGTGTTCATTGTTAGGGCAACAACAATCTACGCACACATTGTAATTTCATCTGAAGAATTGGTTTTATAGACTTTCAGCCTATGAGCCAAGCCTTTGCATGAGATAAAGCTGCAAAGCTTTACTGAAATCACTGCTATTTCATGTAAGATCATAGGATGGTGTATACAATTAAAATCCAGATAAAAACTAGAATTTCAAGCTGGATATTTCTTCTATTTATAAATACATTTATATAATAATAATGTTAAACAAAAATGCTTTCTCAAACCAGGATTACTTCAAATATGTATGATGATAATTCATTACAAAATGTTAGTGTGATTTTCCATGTATATTTTTTTTTATAATAGTGCCGAGGTAATGCCAAAGCCCCAAATCTGAAGGAATTTAGACTCAGCCCTGAATACCAAGTCAGAATTGCAAGAGTTTTCAGCTGCAAAATGGAGGCTATTAGGAGCTACCAGTTGTAATGCAGGTATCATTAACAGAGCATGAGCTATTTTGAGCAACACAAGCTGACACAGAGCCAGATCTATCCTTATCATTACTCATACCTCTGTTCCCCAATACCTGCCACCCCCACCACCATGGTATCCTATAAATATAATTTGCAAATCAGGGAGATGCATCTGATGATTTCCCTTCTATCTTGCACTGGCAGAGCAGTTCAAATCAGTCAGAAAGCAACATTTGACACCAGATCCAACCACTCAGCCCTTTGACAAAGTTCAGATGTGAATCTCAGCTACATTGCCCAGGTTAATTTTTACCTTTAAAATCATGTTCTAGTTAAATGAGCCTTTTCTACAAACTTAGGAGGGTAAGTGTCATTTAAGAGAGTGGTAAGTATTATTTTAAGTTTGATTGAGTATGCACCATGCTGAACACCACTTCCAGAGGTAAGGGATGCACTGTGTTACCAAATGATTATTTAATGACTTATAATCCCTGTGCATGAGATGTCACTCCTGAAGAATTAGTTTTAAATGGTGTCTATTCAAGATGTGGAGCTAGATGTAAAATCATTGTAATAGCTACATTTTTGCATCAACCAACATCAGCAGTTCGAAGCTGGAATCACTCATGCATATACCCACCACTGGACTGATCAGAGTAAGGAAAATGATTTAAAAAAAGCTTTTGGTGCCAAATATTATGCTTCGATAAGTTAAAATTTGAACAAAAATATTTGCTTTCCCTCTTTTGAATATCCAGTTCAATTTAGCTCTTATCAACTGAATTAGCTAGCTGCCCTTTTGAAATCCATTAAAAGTGTTTAAAAGATTTTGTCATTAGTCTAGTTTAATCACAAGGAATTGTTCAATCACAAGCACCTGTTACCCAGTCACTACCTACATGTAAAACAGAGGTAGTATCTCACAGCAGAATACTGTTCACTGGTTACCAAAAATGTGAAAGAATGGGAAAGATTTTGTATGCAAGATTTGCAGGATTTATCATTTCATCTGCATTCAACAACATGTTTGACAGATTACTTCATGCAAACTTCTACAGAAAACAGAAAATTACAGAACAATGAATAGAAGTGTCTCTCCTAAGAAAAGTAGTCATTGAACTGCTTTGTGTTTAATAAATAAGAATTGTGGGACATTAATAGCAGGTCCATATGGTCTTTCTAGAATATGTTTTATTGTCCTGGTTTAGAAAATCACTTGAGACTATATGAATGGTTGTACTGGGTCAGGACAAAAGTCCAGCTAGACCTAGTGACATCTTTGTGACAGAAGTTAACAAAATTCCCAATAAACATGTTCAATTAAACTTAACCATGAGGTTAAAAGAAATACTGCTAAACAGAGAGAGAGTGAGCTACTGAACTAGAGCCTACATCTGAGATTATAAATATGCTGCATATCATTATACTGCTATGGAAAACCAAAATAATCATAGATTAATAATTAGAAATTTCAATATCTGCTTTGTATAGATTCAGTAATCTTGATCTAAAGTGGCAGTCAGTGGGCAAAGTAAAAAGCCACCATTTCTGAGGGAAGATTTTTGAACATGTGGAATTATAGAAATTGAGAAACATTTAACATTTATTTAAAACTGACTGAATAATTAATATAGAATGACACAGAGTGGTGAAGCACTGGAACAAGTTGCCCAAGGAAGTTGTGAATACTCCATCCCTGGCAGTGTTCAAGGCCAGGTTAGATAGGGCCTTGAGCAAACTGGTCTAATGTGAGGTGTCCCTGTCCGTGGAGAGGGGTTGGAACTAGATGATCTTAAGGTCCTTTCCAACTCTAACCATTCTATGATTGATCTCTAGACATTGATAACTTATTACACATAGAAATACTAAACTTTATGTGCTAATGAATTAAGGCACTGAGACCTAAATCTTTGGGACCACCATGATTCTCAAAAATCCTCTGAGATTAAGCACAGGATTAAAACCTTGTTACAATACTTTTTTTATCTAATTTTAAGAATGCAAAATTATTAAGAATTAGAATCAACAGATTTTTTTCCTCCTTTTTAACCATGAATTGAAGTCTACATCTTCCACCTCTAATCTAAAGATACACAGTGCTTACCACTTTTACAGTACAAAACATCTGTACTAGTTGCAACTAATTTCTTTAAGATAACATAGATAAAATATTTCCAAAGATTATCTGACAAACAAAAGAGATAAACTTAGAACAGCTGAAGTGAATTTTTCTGCAGAGAATAAAATATTTTAGGCTCAGCAAAGGTGTTTTGAGTTAATCAAAGTTGTGGGAAAAAAAGCAAAAAACAACCAAACCCAAAACCAAATCACGAAAGATCAACAGTTACTCCTTTCTTGTTATCAATATTTAAAAAACAAGCAGTATTTTACACTGGCTGGGAAACGTATTTAAATCTTCCAATGACAATTCATTTACCTGTTGACCAGCAGTGTGTTCTGACCATTCATGTTCAGCCAAGGGTAATCTGGAAGCTTCTTCAAAAATATGTATATGGGTAAGCTAATATAATCCCCCAGTTTCTTCAGGTAACGTATTATACATGCTTCTGTCACATGGGCCATTATCATGGCACATGGTTTTCAATGTCTCCTTTTCTAATCAGATTTATCATTTGTACTATAAATGTTAATGGTTGTGTTACTGAGTTACTCATAAAGGCAAGTGGAGGACTGCCCAAAGCCACAAACAATTTAAAGTGGAGTTTCATGAGCACTGATAAGATCTGCCTTGTTTCTAATGGCATAGAAGGGGATTGAAAGGAGTGGCTAGCAGGGCTTTCATTCTAGTATTTGAGTCAAACATGAGTGAATGCTACATATAAACATCTAAAGAAGCAGCATGATCTTTCTAGATGCTGAGCTGCCTTTGTTCCTGCTGAATTCATTGATCACTGCAGAAATTGTTTTGAACAGAACTAACAAGGCACAAGACCACAGGCACACACTGTCATATATTTAGATGGCTAGAGGAGATCAGACAGCTCTTTCCATTTGCTAGCTTTTATAGCTGCTAATTAGGCCATTTTGGATGAATGTGTGATGTGTTCATCACTCAGCATCTAATGAACTATGTGGGATGTAGATTTTAAGAGGTTTGTAACAAACTGCTTTAAAGATATATTCTCAGTTGTTCAGATTAAAGAACCAAATATAAAAGGGATATTTGGGCAGGATGATGTGCAATGTCTTCAATCCTTCTTTTAGGGTATCAAATCCAGGAGGAGTGTGTTCTGAAAAAACAAATTAGACATCTATATATGTTACATAGCAAGTGGGGAATTAAAATCAAGCTAGAATTCAGACAAAAATCCAAACAGATGTAGTTCTATGAAAACCTGTACATCTCCTTGTTGCAGATACACATTTACAGCCTTATGATATGCTTTTGTAATAGCCTCAAGCTGCACCAGGGGAAGTTTAGATTGGATAGAAGGAAAAATTCTTCACCAAAAGGGTGGTCAGTTGTTGGAACAGGCTGCCCAGGGAAGTGGTAGAATCACCGTTCTTGGAAGCATTCAAAGAGCATGTATATGAGGCCCTCAGTGACATGATTTAATAGTGGACTTGGCAACCTGGGGTAATGGTTGGATTTGATGGTCTTAAAGGTCTTACCCAAATTATGTGAGCCTATGATTCTGTGAGACTCAGATCTGAGCTGAAAATAGTGTGAGTTGAGGTGCTTTAGACGTCCCATTTCAGGAGACTTCTGAAAGTGATGCTGACTCTCCTCTTAGTGAGTAGTGAACTACTGGTGGAACCACTCACCTGGTATACATGAAATGTAGGTCCACTTAAGTATTCAGTCTAATTGCATTCAAATCCACAGCTCCTGTAGAATAAGCTCAGATAGAAGTGGCCTTTAAAAGCTTCTTTGAAGATATGAAATAAGAATGCAAGTGTTATTAAGCTAGGAGACCAAGAGGGAGTATAACTCATTAGCTAACTGTACCCTGAGCAGCACAGACCAGAATCCACACCTCCCACTCCCTTGGTCTTCAAGCTATGACATGAGTAGGCAGCTAGATTTTATCCCAGGGACATGAGTTTTGAGTGGTCTGTGCCACTGTGATTGAATATGTTGAATTATTTGAGGTGGGTGCGTGTCACACCACAGGGTAGGCTGCTCAAGTCCCACTTGGGACTCACGTGTAAGTCAGTAGATGAGGTACATATGCAGTAACAGAACTGAAGGTTCTTCTGAGGCTAAAAGCTCTCTGAAGCCAAATTGGTGTAGCTCATTTGTTTGTGAATTATGGCCTTGATGTAAGCACCTAAATTCCACCTCAGTTGTTCAGAAATTTATTATTTGAATCTCACCCTGGATTCCCAAATACCCATTCAGGAATCAAGATAAAGAAATAGTGCTGTTCATGAAAGCAGGTATAAGTCAAATGAAAGAAAAACAGAGGGACCCCATTAAGCAATATCTAAATTGCTTTTAGTGGTTTTGCTGTACTAATTTGTTAAAAGAAAATCTCCAATACACTGAAACCATTGCCTAGTGCATCAACTCTTTGCTGTATGAATTACACCCTCAGTTCTTCAGTACAGTTCAATGCCCTTCACTGACATGGAAGAGGATCTCCTGTCTTTTAAAAAATGTTTGTCAGTTGGAGTCTGTATCTAGGTCATTCCTCTTGGATACAGCTCTCTATCTCATTGGATTAGAAAGAGAAATAACCTACCACTATACAGGAAAGAATTCAGTTGGCATTATTAATCTACATATCTTTTATATGTTTCTTTGTTTCTCAGCTGCTTAGAAGAAGCATTTTCAGAATAAAATCTTGGCTGACCAGCAAGCAAGTTTAATACTTGACCTCTGAATATTAACTTACATGCCTGAAAAGCAAAGTCTCAGAAAGGTAGTCCTCTCTTTAACCCTTTAGATTTTTATTGTGGAAGATATGCTCTCTATTTATAATTTTGTATGTACTTCTAGGATCTTGAGATACTCATTAATTTAAATGGAAGGAACTAAAGGGTCAAAATAGGCAACAACAACAATAATATAATAACAACAGCAACAATACAACCAGATTGTGTATCATTTTTCCATCCATAAATCACAAAGACATATCATTAGGGTAATTTTAAAGATGAATCAAAGAACAGGGACTACTTGCCTGAGGTAACCAACCAAGTCATAGGATTCAGTCACTTTTGATGACATCTTACACCAGCATCTGAGATAGACCTTTGCACAGCAGCATGTCCTCTATTCTGGTTCTGAACATTAAGCCGATTGACATGAAATCCTTGAAAGAAGTAACAGGTACCTAGGGAAATGTGTGCATGTAAGAGAAAAGGGAGACAGAAAACAGTGATATTTTTTCTTTAGAAATGGGCACAAATACGTGGAGGAAGAAAATTTAAAAAAAAAAAAAAAAAAACAAAAAAAAACCAAACAAAAAAACCAACAAAAACCAACTAGGGAAAAAAAAAAAAAATAGAAAAAAATATCAAATAGTAGATCAGCACCCCTTTCAGGTGGTTCCCTGTGATATCTTACTACATTTCCATCCCCCCATATTTTAAAAAACCNAAAAAAAAAAAACAAAAACAAACCAAACAAAAAAACCAACCAAAACCAACTAGGGATCAATATTAAAAATTGAACAAGAAAGTGAGAGAAAAGAAGAGGAAGAAGGGGAGAAATGACAGAACTTTTTCTGAGATAAAAAGCAGGACCATTGCTGTTGGAGGAGTCAAACCATCCACAGGCAGAAAGAAAAAGGAACCTAATAGAGAATCTCTGACAGCTGCAGCTTCAGGTTGTCTCCTGGGAGTCACCCATTTATGAGCTGCTTTAACATACCAAGAAACCATGTCCTGTTCAACAGCTTGGGCCCTAGGGTATTCAGCAGTGCCTGTGTTTGCTCAGCTGTATGCTGACAGGGGTTGTCATTGAAGAGCGAAGACACTCAGTGGGAATCCCAGTATGAAGGTAGTGCTGGAAACAGATTCCTTCATTAAGTTGTAAAGAAACAGTAAAAGCAGTATATCAGCTATAAAGCAGCCTGGTTTTCTTCAAATATTCACACACTCTTGAAAATAAAAGACAGGAAACCAAAGTTCAGGCATTTTTTTCAGTTGTTTAAGGCTCTGGGGAAATGATGACTCAGCTTGGGTTTTATTTGCCAGTTCTAGGGCTGAGTAAGCAAGTGGCATGTGGCACACAGATCTGGGAATATGCCTATAAAACTTAGCAAAGGAAACAAAAAATATAGACAAGGTTAAAATGTGTCACTTTTTAGCAGGAGGGAACAGTCATTTCCAAGGAGAGTGCTTGTAGATGAATAGAATGAAAATTATTTACCTTGGCTGACTTGTCTTCTGAGTGAAAAACAAATCAGAAGTTCCACCTGCTAACACTGACAGAGGTCAGCCCACATTACACTAAATAAGATATCAGTACACTATATAGATTTCAATGGAACTCCAAAATGTTTGAATTAAAAAATACTAGAACTTTCCCATAATCACACATAACTAATAGAAAGTTTTTCCAGGCTTCTTCAGAAAAATAAATAAACCAATGTGAGCTATAGTTGACAGTAAAATAGTATTTGGTGAACACCAAGCCTGACATTTCTGCTAAGTGACAGTGTTCTTTGTGTGACTCCAAAGGCTGGAAGAGTATAAAGCCACTGACAGAAATTTCCACACTGGTTTTGTCAAATGATTTCAGAACAGAATTCTAAGTACATATATGTGTTTCACACAGCACATCTAATATTGCTTTCCTGTTTCTGTTTACCTTTCCCTTGTTATTTTTTTGTTCTTAAATAACATGAAAATTAAATGTCAGCATTTTCGACAGTTCAAGAGTAATATTGTTCTAAATATTCAAAAGTTAGAGCATTTGGCTCACCCTCATAAGCATATGTGTACATGCTAGGAGTCTAAAAAACTCAAAAGCCTCTGAGAAGGTTTCATTTTACATTTAATGACTCATTTGGAGTTTAAGATTTTAATCTACATGAATATGATTTTGAAGCTGAGATTTCCTCAAAACAGAGAATTTTATTGTTCCCATAGAAGTCAGTGGGAGTTTTACCCGTATAATATATTAGTAGATGTTAGAATATGGGATAAAAATTATGTTTGGAAGTATCTATCAGACAATTTCATGAAACTCAGTCAATCACACAGGAATGATAATCTAAGTACTTCTTGGAACAGACCAAAAGAAAGGCCATAAATAATTCATCCTTAACACCCTACATACTATTTTTGAGCACTTGAGACAGTATTTCACCCTAAATGTATACTAGGGCATGAACTTAAGACTTTGCAAGTCTAACATAAAAAAAATGAAAATAGAATTGTCCTTATTGCAATTTGGACCATTCTATTTATAAAAAATCCTGTCTGTGAGAAAGCTCAAATTAACAGCCTTGTCTGGTTTTGGAACAGTCCAGAAGAATCTTCATGCTAATCACCTTCCATGTTGGATCTGTTCCAGAAGGCCCATAATGGACAAGACAGGGAGCCTGTGTTCATCCCATAAGTGAGGATCCAGACACCTTCCCTAGGCATTGCTAGCATCCTTATGGCAATTGTTAACTTCTGCTGTCTCATTATCAGTCCTATCCATTCAGTAGACTATACAGCACAGAGGTGCCTATTTCACACATTTCTCATATCTTTTGGTCTCTTCTTGCTTCCAGGACTGGACACAAGAATTACATCATCCTTTAAGATAAAAATTACTTACTGATGTGTACAGTCCTTGGTAGCAGGTAAGCAATCTTAAAATTACACAAGTTAAGAGTAGGATATTCTTCTTTCCAGTCTCCCAGGGAGGTTTGATCCACCCTCTGATTTGAGTTCAAAATTAGGTTTGAAATTTCCTGAAGTTGTTTATGGCAGAGGCAGTGCACCACTGGAAGCACAAAACTCTTATCTCAACAGATGGATTGGTGTGGAAGTGATTTGTAGTCTTGTGATGCTGACTGTCAAATCTACAGATCAAGAACATCTGCTGTTGCCTGCACTGTGAAGTCCTTAGCTTGAAAGATTAGAAGATACTATAGCAGCATTTGTCTATGATTTGCTGAAGTAAAAAGAAATTTTTTCATACTTGTTTATGCTCCCTAGCTATCTTACCATGGGCAGTAACTATTTTCTTAGGGATCTCTTTTTCCAGGTCATGGAAGATTTGAAGACTTCACACATAAGTGTATGAAATCTAAGGGCTGCTTACATCCTGTGCATGTGTAGTCTGAGCATTCATTGCTATCTGTCATTATTTTTCAACCAATAGCTTATTTAGCACAATCATTTTTCAAGGAAGCATTAGCATAATAAAATACTGCTTTGCACATTGTGGATAATTGTCCTCTGCCTCTACAGCTCTTCTTTCTTCAATTTGTTCCAAAATTATTTCTTCAGGTTGTTTTTCTGTAATTCCTTTTAGTATCAATCAAACAGCAAAACTACCCACCACCCATGAAATGATTTAGAACCACTCAGTTGCTCACCATAGCATCCTTTACATGCATTGTTCTTTCATCCTTTTTTTGGTCATCCTCACCACTCATAGTTTCTGCTAATTAGAATGCAAAACTGTTATTTTTTATGTGCCTATACCTCATCCAGCATCACAAGATCTCAAACTTCACAGTGCTTTGCAAAACAAGTGGAATGCTGATGAGGTGAGTGTTGTCTCAGCACCCTTGTTTGTGATGCTTTAGCATAGGGAAAGGCTGATGTACAACAAGGATTCAAGACCACAGCCCTAGGAATGAATAAGCACATACAAGCTATTTATTTTCACGAAAGTATACAATAAATATTATTGAATTGTTTTTCTCTGTGTGTGTGTATGTGTGCATATATGTAAAGTTTTAGGTGTCCCCTGATGAAATTTTTATATAAATGCATGTTTTGCCACTGAAGCTGTTCTCAATATGTGCCTTGCACTCTTCTCAAAGTCTCACTCAGAAAGTCTTCATACTCTTCTTCAGCTGAAATGGTCTTCTCAGGATAGTCTAGTGGTGGATTCTGTGGACTTGTATGAGCTTAAAATACCATGAACTGTTTTCTTGAATAGATACACTGGATGGCACCTAAACTGTAGTTCTAGAACAAATAACGCAAACTTCTATAAACACTACTTTCCCCCTCCTTAAAATGTCTGTACAAGGTAATACTTAGACCATTAATAAGAAACTTACAGTGGCTGGAATTGCATGAGATATTTGCACCAGCCTCTAAAGAAAATAAAAAATGCTTTTTGTTTAACAGGCTTTTCATTAAACAGGTTTGTTTAAGAACAAGCCTCAAGTAAAATTATAGTTTCCAAATAACTTCACATGTAAATCACTGGAAAGAAATCACACACCAAAAAAGTGGGAGAAATAGCACCTAAATCACAGATGATATAGGAGCCCCAAACACAGAAGTACAAGTCTTCTTTCTTTCACAAAAGGTATTCTTCAACTGCTTTAGTGGCAATATGACTAAGACCATGAAACTCACATTCCAGTTCATCAGGATTTTTCTTGTGATTCATTTTTCATCCAACAAAATGAAATCTGTCTACACAGAAAGCCTCCATAAACGCACATAAATAAGAAATCTTTCTGCTGTAGTGGATCCAGAAAGGGGCAATGAAGCTGTTCAGGAGCCTAAAGCATAAGTCTTATGAAGAATGACAGAGGGAACTTCGTTTGTTTAGTCAGAGGGGGATCTTACTGCTCTCTACAACTGTCTGAAAGAAGGATAGAGCAAGGAGGTGGCTGGTCTCTTTAATCAACTAACAAGTGATAGGACAAGAGGCCCCAGTGTGTGCCAGGGCAGGTTTAGACCACAAAAAGGGTGGTTAGACATTGGAATAGGCTGCATACGAGAGCAATGGAATCACCGTCCTTGGTAGTGTTCAAAAACCATGTAGACAAGGCCCTCAGTGACATGGTTTAGTTGTAGACTTGGCAGTGCTGGTGTAACAGCTGGACTTGACGATCTTGAAGGTTTTTTCCAACCTATGTAGTAGTTTTATGATTACATAATAACCAATTCTCCATTTACACTATATTTTCTTTTTCAATTGTTTGGGATGAATCATAAGTGAAATCTTGGATGTCCTTAATTAACTAGGGATTTTGCTAGTGATCTAAATGATCCAAGACAGCATCTTTCTACTAATGTGAAAGCATCACAAGTGCTGTAAGAAAAATTAATATATATTATTTTACACTATTCTTAATGCATGCATCAAAACATTTTTCATTTATTTTATTACTGTAACATTCAACAAATATGATATTTTTATTATAACTAATAATAATCTGCATTTTCTGTGGTAGTACGAGGTCTTCTTTTTTAGACTCTGTAGACAAAATCAGAACAAAGTCATTTTTTTTACAGGCAGAGAATTGGAACCAATGCTTTTTCAAGACAGAAAGAGACATAATGAGAAGAGTGATGGTGTCATGGTAGGAGATGGGCAGAAGGCTTCATTCACATAAGCTAACATGTGAACAGAACAGAATAAAATGGTGGAGGTAAGTATTCCTAAAATGGAATCTGACTAGAATATATCTATCTTAAGAAATGGATATATACCATGGTAGCTTTTGTACAGATACAAGAAAGCATCTGGCTTCTTCCTGGAGCTGCAGAAGACTTTCAGAAACTCCTTCAGACATATGGGCTTTGCATATGTTGTCCCAGTGTAATGCCTCCCAAAGTACCTTGGTGACTCTTTCATTCCCCCTTCTGTCCCCCAAGGAGAACCATAAGCATGTCCAAGAGCAGTAGGAGGAATTTCAGAATCATAATGGATTTTCTTGGTCCTCTAGCAACCCTTCTACTCTGCACCTGAGCTTACTACCATTTGAGCAGCCCCCATTTACCACCATACTCCCCAAGAACAGGTGGTGGGTCACAGTTGTGCCTTCACTTTGCACTGCTAGGTAGCACAATAAGCATCTTGAAAAACTCCATGCAGGCATACGGCCCTTTTATTTATAGCATGGCTCCATCACACATCCAACAAACCATAGCCAACACACGACAACATGAAGTCAAGCATCATCCCCGTACACATCTCTGAAAGCCCTATTACAAAATCATTATTTTGGAAATATCAGCCAGAACAGCTACATCTGGGCAAAGAAGAGCAGAAGGCCAACTGAAGGACCTTGAGATTTGAGTGAAGGACAGAAAAGCTAAAGAATATTTGGAGCAGGAACAAACATCTCAGGTACAGGGAACCACTCTTGATAGATATTTAATGTGAAGGATTATTGATGCAGAACACCACTTTGACTCCCTAGAGTCACCTAAAGATTTAGAGGCTAACAGCAATGTCTCACGCAACAAGAAATGTCTTTGTCAAGGAAGCAGACATCCTTTCTTAGCTAGATGAACCTTAGCAGATTTTGTGGTAAAGAGGAAGCAGTTTCATACTGACTTGCTGATGTTCTTTTTAGAATACATATTCTACCTAAAAACCACACACAAATATGAACTTACCCTGAAAATTCTGCTAACAAACATCTCTACAACACAGCTCTGCCAGATTTTCTTTCTCTTCTGATTTCTGAACAGCACTTACTTGATGGCAACTTTAGCCTCATTCAATACAGGGGGCTGGTTTGTTTGGTTTTGATTATTTTCTGTTCCAGAATACTGGTAGGAAAAAAAACCTCTTGGCATTTGAAACCTATTTCCTTTGCCTCCCAGTTTGCACACAAATATTTGAAAACAATATCCTGGCAGCAGTAATAGTGTCTTGGTTACTTACATACATCTCATAATTTTGTGTATAATCTGTTGCAGGATAACATTCTTGCGAAGTTCAGTTAGGGTTTGAGTTTCTTTTGTGCTCTCTTAAACTTTGTAACTGCAAACAAAAAATCAATTAGGCTTGTCAGGGTTTGTGCTGAACCTAAAATGAAAACCTTGAGAGGTCACAGCAAAACTTTGCAGCTGTTCACAAACAGACCTTTCAGAGAAGTTAGGCAAACCTGGAGTCTTACCATTAGTAAGCTTACTCATAACTTCTGCACTGGAAAATCTTTCAAACATATCTCAAATGACATCTACATCATTTCACTTTGCAAGTATTCAACTCCTACCTGCAAAGGAAAAACAAAATTCCTGACTCAAACAGGGGCAAACACTGACCAGCTGCAAGCCTGCAGTGCGTGGATCCCTAAGGATTTAGGAATTTCATCTAAAAGGCTAAGGAGGAGTAATTTAAAGTAAAGCAAGTTCCTATTTAATTTAGTCTGTTATTGTCTAATTATTGGTCAGATACTTGGTGAATGGTGGCAACACAAAACCATAGGCAAAGTTAGCAGAGCCAAAACAGCAAGCTGTAAATAGAAGCATAAACCCCATAATTGAAGGAGTTGGTTTTTTGAAAACCTTACCTTAGCCACAGGTATATTTGATAAATATTTTAGAAGTTGATAAGTGTGCTTATATCAGCTGTTGGCTAAATCAGCTGTCTTTCATAAGATGCTTCTAAAGTAATCCTCAGCCCAGCAGACAACCCAGCACTGCATATGGCTGATGTTTGGATCACTAAACAAGCTGCAAACTATTACAAATAGAATTTCCATGGATAATGAAGAATAAATTTAGTCTTTGGGTTCCTCAGCTGTGTATGAACAACACTATAGCTGTGCAAATATTTATGGCCTACTTGGTATGTGTTAAGGACATAAAATCTGCACTGCTGCCACAGCATGGAAAACATCTGCTGTTATGGTAATTCAAATAATAAATGACAATATGCTTTATAGTCAAATCTGTGTTAAATTTGCATCTTCTAATGATAACGTTAAAAATCACACAACTAGATTTTAGAAGCAATGCAAATGCTAGGATGTTGCTGTAAAATATTAGGGGCCATACCCTGGAACCTTGCCTCATGTGACTTGCCTCAGACCTTGCTCATGTCACTAAAGTTTATAGGATTCTCTCCTTACCAACGGTGAGATTACAGCTGAGGATCTGCCTCCCTTAATCCCCATAAGAATGATAAACAGTGGAATTCTAACTGCTTGTGATAATAATTAAGGAGAAGAAGCACTGGCCTTTTAAGTGACCAATCTGACACTAATTTCAGACATCCCTGAAGGTTTCAGACATTCAAACTGCCTTTTGCTCCAATTCCAGTGACACCTCCATGTGATGCTCACACTTAAACTGAGTTTCCTAGAAAAGAAGGACCTGCAGTTTCATTGCAATACATTAATGAAGTCTGTGAGTTTAGGGACAGCAAGAAAACTAGTGTTTGCTCATTCCTAACCTCACTTTACTTAAAGTTGGTGCAAACTCACCTGGTTCAAGCTCACAACCTTGCACAGTACATACTAAGGAACCACAGTGCAGGGACAATGCCACGTCTCCACACATTTTGACATGGAAATTCTGAGGGATTCCACAGACCACAGAAGGTCCCAAGGTTTAGCATCTTACAGTTATTGAGATTGTAATCTTTGCCTAATCCAGAGAACTAGGTAGAAAAAAAACCCAATGATTACTTTGATTTAGATTCTACTTGACACTTAACCACAACTCCCTGTACATGACAGCACACAAGGAAATTCTTCACTCAAGCAAGGTCCAGCAGGGGAGGCTTCCTCTCTGGCTCATGCAGGAAAGAAGGAGGCCGTTAACCCGGGAAGCTAGGAATTAGTAACACAAAAAAAAAAAAAAATGAGGAAGAGGGCAATTAAGAGCAAGGGGCTTCCTCCTTAATCTGTTGTCCCCACCCAGAACCACTTTGCTGTCCTACAAAGTAGGAGTAGAGAGAGTATGGAACTGTCTCTGGGGACAGGTGAGCAGTCAACAGAGAGTTTGTGTGTCAGGGTTAAAGGGAAAACAGCGATGGGAGACGTAACTGTGGGGATCTGTTATAGACCACCTGATCAAGAGGAACCTGTGGATGAAGCGCTCCACAGACAGGTAGGAAAAGCCTCACACTTGCAGGCCCTTGTTCTTATGGAGGATTTCAACCACCCTGACATCTGTTGGAGCGATTGTACGGCCCGGCACAAGCGATCCAGGAGGTTCCTCGATTGTGTGGAAGACAACTTCCTTCTGCAAGTAATAGAGGAGCCGACAAGGAGAGGTGCCCTGCTTGACCTTGTGCTTACCAACAGGGAAGGACTGGTTGGAAATGTGATGCTCCAGGGCAACCTTGGATGCAACGATCAACGAATTTGAGATGCTCAAGACTGTCAGAAGAGTGTGCAGCAAACTCACTGCCCTGGACTTCAACAGAGCAGACTTTGGCCTCTTTAGGAACCTGCTTAGTAAGGTTCCATGGAACATAGCCCTAGAGGGCAGGGGGGCCCAAGAGTGCTGGTTGATATTGAAGGATCAGCTGCTACAAGCTCAGGAGTGTTGAATCCCAACCAGAAGGAAGTGCAGCAGGAGGGCCAGGAGACCTCCTTGGATGGATAAGGAGCTGCTGAGAAAAATTCAAAGGAAAAAGGAGCCTTATAAAAGGTGGAATCAGGGAAAGGCAGCCTGGAATGAATACAGGGATGTTATCTGGGAAGCTGGGAACCGGCTTAGGAAAGCTAAGGCCCAGTTAGAATTAAACTTGGTTAGGTATGTTAAGGATAACAAGAAGGCATTCTATAGGTACTTAGAGAGAATAAAAATGGAGTAGGGACAGTGTAGGCCCCCTCCAGAAGCTATCGGGTGAACTGGCAATTCTGGATTTGGAGAAGGCTGAGGTTCTGAACGACTTTTTTGCCTAGGTCTTCACTGGCAAAGCGTTTGTCTGCACCACCCAAGTCTTGGAAGGCAGATGCAGGGACTGTGAGAATGAAGACCTTGGGCCCACTGTAGGAGAGGATCTGGTTGGAGACCATCTAAAAACCTGAACGTGCACAAGTCATAGAATCAGAGAATCATAGAATATTTAGGATTGGAAAGGACCTTAAGATGATCCAGTTCCAACCCCCCTGCTATACAGGGACACCCCACACTAAACCATGCCACCCAAGCCTTCGCCCAGCCTGGCCTTAAACACTGCCAGGGATGGAACACTCACAACCTCCCTGGGCAACCCATTCAAGCATCTCATCACCCTAACAGGAAAGAATTTCTTCCTTAGATCCAATCTAAACCTCCCCTGTTTAAGTTTTAACCCATTACCCCTTGTCCTGTCACTACAATGAAGAGTCCCTAATGAAGAGTCCCTTCCCAGCATCCCTATAGTCCCCCTTCAGATACTGGAAGGCTGCTATGAGGTCACCACGTAGCCTTCTCTTCCCCATGCTGAACAGGGCCAACTTTCTCAGCCTGTCTTGTATGGGAGATGCTTCAGTCCCCCAATCATCCTTTTGGCCATCCTCTGGACTTGTTCCAACAGCTCCATGTCCTTTTGATGTTGAGGACACCACAACTGCACACAATACTACAGGTGAGGTCTCACAAGTCCATGGGACCTGATGAAATCCATCCATGGGTCCTGAAGGAGCTGGCGAATGAAGTTATTATCCACTGACCATCATATTTGAAAAATCATGGCAGTCAGGGGAAGTTCCCGACGACTGGAAAAGGGGAAATATAACCCCCATTTTCAATAAGGGGAAAATGGATGACCCGCGTAATTACAGACCAGTCAGTCTCACCTCTCTGCCTGGCAAAATCTTGGAGCAGATTCTCCTGGAAGGCATGCTAAGGCACAGGAAGAACAACGAGGTGCTTGGTGACAACCAGCATGGCTTCGCTAGGGGGAAATCCTGCCTGACCAATTGGGTGGCCTTCTATGATGGGGCTACAGAACTGATGGACAGGGGTAGAGCAGTTGATGTCATCTACCTGGACTCGTGCAAAGCATTCGACACTGTCCCACATGACATCCTTGTCTCTAAATTGGAGAGACATCAATTTGATAGGTGGGGCACTTGGTGGATAAAGAACTGGCTGGATGGCCGCACGCAAAGAGTTGTGGTCAATGGCTCAGTGTCCGGCTGGAGGCCAGTGACGAGTGGTGTCCCTCAGGGATCGGTGTTGGGACCGGTCTTGTTTAACACCTTTGTTACTGACATGGACAGTGGGATTGAGCGCACCCTCAGCAAGTTTGCCGATGACACCAAGCTGTGTGGTTCGGTGGATACGCTGGAGGGAAGGAATG